>VMDR010014939.1:0-15367 GCA_007922815.1 Macrotus californicus | reverse complement strand
GTATATTTGTTATATTTCAGAATTCTGTGGATGGCTTCTCTATCATGCCTCTTTTGTCTCTTAAACTTAAAAGACTGAGCCTTCCTAAGGAAATCCACTTTTGAAAACTCCAGGTTTCATGTGTGATGGAACTTAAAAGAAAAACTCTTGGCTGAGCTTGAGTGCTGAGAACCAGCTAAGTGGTTTTCTCCGTCTGGGGAAAATTGGAAAAAGGGAATTATTAGCCCAACAAATGTAGCTGTTGATGGAAATGCTGACAGACTGGTCCTGCTTGGTGCCACTGTTGTGGGAAGTCAATCAATGTTGGATGTATTGTATGAGCTGCTGCTTATGTACAAGTTGTGTCCTGTAGAGCTTGTCACATAGAAGTAAACCCCTTCAAAAATGTTAAGTGATTTCCATAAAAAACATTTATTCTGTTCTCCTTCTTAAGCCAAATTCTTGTTGTTTATGGCTTCCTGTACCCAACAGTTCCTGATTGTCTCCAAAAGCAAAACATGTCCTGCGTGGATTAAGCTGCTGAAATGCCTTTCAGGCATTGTTCATGAGTCTGTGCTCTTTTATTTTCAGAGAGAAAGTGAATACTTTAATGTCTTCCATATTCCGTAAATCTGTCCCATGCTACAATTCAAAGCTGTGTGTGTTTTTGTTAGAAGGTACTTCTGGTTGTACTTAGGGAAGAAAAGCTGCCTAAGAATGTCAGTGCATATTTGGGTGGTGGTGGCAGACTCCCCTAAAGGGGATTTGTACTGGTTGAAAGTGCTGTTGGTTTTTAGCTCAAGAAAGTAGTCACCAAAGGTGCTCTTACAGTTAGTAGCAGTGTAATTGCTCTTTGATTGCTTTGCACCAGTAAGTTTCCTGTTTGGTTCATCCTTTGGGACCAGTCTTCCCTCCAGGCAAGCTTGCTGATTTACTACTTCTAACTCCACTGCTAAGTAGCATACTGAGTCTGTCTGCCTAGTGGTTTCGAGAGAGGAAAGTTAGACATCACTTTCCACCAAATGAGCTGTCTCTGCGGACTGAGCAAAAAGTAATTTGAGTTGCAGATCAAAGTTTACTTTTTCTTCTTAACTTTTTAGTTTGAAAACTTTTAAACATACCAAAAAGTTGGAAGGCTTATACAGTGCACACTCATATTTACCCACTACCTAGATTTTACAGTTAACATTCTACAATATTTGCTTTATCATATATCTATCCATCTATTATCTCTCAATCCGTCACATCTTTTTTATGCATTTCAAAGTCAGTTTGAGACATTAGTACATTTCAATTCTAAATACTTCAACAGCATAACATTAGCTAGAGTTCAGTATTTGTTTTATTATTTTATTCTTTTGAGGAAAATTTTAAATTCCATGATATGGACAAAAATAAAGTGAGTTTTTGACTCATGTGTACACCTGTTGAACCTAAACCCCTGTCAAGATAATAGACATTACCGTCACCCCAGAAAGTTCTCTCATGCTCCTTTCTACTCATTCCTCCCAGAAGCCACCATTCCGCAGGTTAGTTAGAGCTTCATAGAAGTGGAGTCATACATTATGCACTCTTACATACAGGGTGGGGCAAACGTAGGTTTACAATTGTGAGCATGTACAGACGGACATGGCTTCTTTCACTTAGCATAGTGATTGTGAGAGGCATCTGTATTGTTACGTGTTCCAGTAGTTCATTCCTTTTCATTGCTCAATTTTGTATGAATTTAACATGTTTGTTCATTCTCCTATTGGTTGACACTTGAGAAGTTACAGTTTTTGGCTTTTAAGAATAAAGCTACTTATGAACCATTTTGTATAATATATGTATCATTTCTCTTGGATAAATGTACCTGGAAGTGGAATTCTTTGTCAGAATTTTATGAGATACTTGCAAACCTTTTGGCAAAGTGGTTTTATCGTTGTGCACTCTCTCTATTGAAACAAGAAAGTTTCAATTGCTCGGCCTCTTTGCCAACATTTTTAGCAGTCTTTTTAATTTAGTCATTCTGTTGAGTGTGTAGTATCATCTCATATGGTCAACATTGATTTTTGGTTCAGCGTGGGAAATGAGGGCTAAGAGATGAAAGGGACATAAAAAGAAGTTGTAATAGGCCAGATGGTGAATTTCTGTCCCACTGTGGGGTGTGGGTGAAGCAAAGAGTGAAGAACACGGAGGAAAGTAAGACAGGTGGAGTGACAAGGCATGTGACAAAAGGAGTGAGAACCCGAGGGATTCCAGGACTAGAGTCGTTTTAGGGATTTGGGAGGAAGAGTAGTAGTTGGCTTAGAGAGTTAAATTTAGTTGACCTTTTTTCCACGTAAAAACTTTTTTATTATTTTGATAGTTATAGGAGGGAGAGGTTAGTATTCATTATTATAAATTTCATACACTGTACAGGGTGCTGTAAAAGTAGGTTTGTAGCTGTTCATATGGAAAATAATGTAATTAATAAATAATAATATAAGAATAAGGTGTGTTTTGTGTACTCACCACTGTAAACCTGCTTTTGCCCCACCCGGTATAAAGGTGTATTTAAATAGGAAGTGAGAATCATTTCAAAATCCCACTGCCCACAGATCACCTTTTGGTGAAAAGATTTTAGGTTTTCGTTTATGGATAAATGTCATTTACAGTCACTGTGTGTATACTCATGTCAGTGCATCCATATTTGCAGGCATGGGCTTGAGCTGTACATACAAAATCATAGCCCTTTTATTCACATCTTAGACATAGTTAATGTCCACAAGTATAAACCTACCAGATTATTTTTAATAGTTTATTACATAAATACCATACTTTAACTATTCCTGTATTTCTGGGTATTGGATTGTTTCTAATATTTTTAAAGCAGCCTTTTTTTGTGTGTTTTAATGTATAAAGCTCTATGCTGGGTGGGCAAGGTTGAGGAAAATAGAGAATCAAAAATGAAAAGGCATAGTTCTGTCTTCTAGGAACTCATAATCCGATGAAGCTGAGTCAGATGCTAACAGCTTTCCAAGGCAGTGTTTTTCCTTGCAGAGTGTGCAGAGCGTGTGTGGTTTGTGCAAAACTCCTTCAGTCAGACTTACTATGGCCCTTGCTGGCCAGTTCTGTGTTGCTGCACCTGCGCAGTAAGTTGGCAAATTCTGGTAGAATTTGGTATTCTAAGAGGTGTAGTAAATTAGTTCCATTTGGGAATGTGGATTTCAAAGGTTGTTTGAGAGAACCCTAGAATTTCATGAGAACTTGATGGGGGTTCATTGAAAGGAAGAGTAATTATGGAGGGTACGTCTGTCTCTGTTTACATGCACTCCCACAATGGGATTCGAAGATCCAGGCTATAAACCAGTATCATAGAATAGCTTCCTGATCTTTTATTTTAACTATATATGGAATCAAGATACAGTTCTTCTTAGTTATGTTTATAAAGTCAGAACCAAGTCAATGCAAATATTAATACTTGGTAACTTTGTCACCACAAAACTTAAATCTTTTAAATTTTTTGAATAGTTGGTTTTCTCCTGTGCTTTCTGCTTATCTCTTATGGTCACCTGTGGTGTGTATGCGAGCCCACCATCTCTCCTTTTAAGATCACTCTAAAATATGCTTTCTTCCAGGAAGCTTCTTACTTGTTTTTCTTATAGAAGGGATAGAAATTGAAAAGGTAAAAAGAGGAACAGGAGGTATAGAATATAATATAAAAAAATAAAACATGTCTAGGAGTTTGTGCACTTTTTGTCTTCCTACCGTCTGAATTTTATCTGGTTTAGATTGTGATCTTCAACTCTGGAGATCTTATTTCTTGAATGGGATAAATAATGAGTCAGTCTATCCATTTGTGAAAAAGGAATCTTAGGAAGAAAGAGCAGATGGTTGGAGCCATTGTGTTTCTTACCCAGCTGGGAAGGATACTGATTTCAAATGTTATTTCCATCGTGTTTAATACTGCTCAAGGGCCTGTTTCTAGCACCTTTTTTATTTGGCCATGTGTTTTGCCCAGCTCATGGTGCAAAAGGGAACTCTGGTCAAGACTTTGATTATAGGAATTAACCAGGCATCGTGACTAGCAAGATTAAAAGCTTTCTCAGACAGATTTTATTAGTTTTCTTTTTTAAAAATTCAGATACTCTGGTTAGAAATAACTTTATGAACTGAAATTAGGCTGTCCTATTTCTAGGCTAGTGGAGAGAAGGGATTTAGAAGAGTTGTTATTTTATAAGGTGTATGCCCCTGAGAGCAAAAGCATTTCAGTATTAATGTTGTTTTTAACAAATTAAGACCACGATATTGTTGTGATTAGTGTCTTCTAGGAAATCTATGAACTGGTGTTCAGGGGAATCCTCTTTCTTACCAAACTATATTGTTATCCCCTTTTTCTGAGCACTTGAGGTACAGAGCTAGTTTTCAGTGATCAAAACTTATGTGGCTAACATTTTATATACTTGGTTAAAAGTATAGATATGACTTAAGCACTAGCCCTTTGTGTTTGACAAGTACTTTCATTTGCTAGTCAATAGATTATCTTATGTGTACACAAATATTAGAATTTCTTGTCAAGAGATTCATTCATTCAACACCAATTGAAAGCCTATTATATCAGGTTTTGCGCTTGCAATTCAAAGACAAGTAAGATAAGCTCTTGCCTTTAAGAACCTTAGAACCTGGTGAGCATAACAGACCAATCAGTGGTTATGGTGTGGCACTGGTGGAGGTGTGCATGAGGGGTTTTGTGTGCTCAAAGAGGTGTCTGCGTTGCACCGAGGTAAGTTTTGAGGGTGGTTGCGAGCCGAGTGAGTGAGCAAGGATGCAGCCCTGCCCCAGGCAGAGGGTATCGTTTCAGGGGTTGAAGGTTTGTTTGGAAGAAGCACAAGCGGTTCATCGAAGCCTCAGTGAAGGGTGTGTTTATGGAAACATGCTGAGATATGAGAGCAAAGAGGCATGCTATCATTAAACCATGATGGGCTTTATACAATAAATTAAAAGAATTGGAAGTTTATTCTTAAAGCTAACATTGAAAGTTTTAGGAAAGTCCTCAATTTACCAGAGTTGTGTGTATAAAGAGTCATGTGTATCACCTGTCCCTGATAGCAGTCGGACACTCGGTTAATGGCTGGGCCAGCCTGGAGGCAGAGAGCCCAGCCTGGAGGCAGGGAGCCCACACTGAGGATCAATAAAGCTTAAAGCTAAAAATGGAAAACCGTGACTTTTTCCATTGTGCGGCCCCCCCGCCCCCCGCACCCCCCATCTGACAAAGGTCTAAGAGAGTGGTCGGCTAAAAGAGGGAGGGAATAAGGATGATATTTGGAAAGGAATAACAGTAATTTGAGTGCTTCTTATTTGTTAGACACTGTTCTAGTAAGTGCTTTAGGTGAATTACCTCATTATCATTCTATTTTTGACGATACTTTGAGGTAGTACTGGATTGTCCCTGTTTTACAGACCAGGAAATGGAGGCAAAGAGAAGTTAAAAAACTTAACTTGCCAGGGTCACAGAGCCAGTGAGTCTCAGAGCCAGGATTTGGGCCTAGGCTGCCGTGCTCCAGAGCACATGACTTTAATCTTTTTTGAAATAATTCCAGACTTAAAGAAAACTTGCAAAAATAATATGAGTAAGTCCATATACACTTTGTCCAGATTGCCCAAATATTAACATTTTACCATATTTGCTTTATCTCTCTCTCTGTGCATGTAATTATACATATTATTAGTTTTCTCCAAATGGTTTTGGAGTTGCAGACATAATACCCCCTTAAAAATGCACTCTCCTATATATCACATTATCAAAATCAGGTAATTAATATTTATATTATCCAGTTCATATTATTCAGCTTTATAAAAGAAAATAACTTGTTTTGCTTCAGGGTGTAATCTCTTTCAGAGTGTGTGATCTTAACTTCTATACTGCACAGCCTTCTATCGGGCTGATCACCATTGCCAGCATCACCAGAACCCTGTCTCTGGCTACTTTGGTTATATTCCAGTTTTCTTTTGAAATCTATGGTCATTTCTATCAGCCTCAAAGGTTTAATAATTTCAAGGTTCATCTTTTAATTTTTTTCAGACATTTTTCTCCAATTATAAACGTACCTTTACCTTTGCTGTCACTGCCTCCCAATTCATTTACAACTTTTATGTCATTAGTGAAGTCCCATGGAATTACCACTTTTTAATGTCAGAAATGTTATTCTTTCTCCTCAACTTTCTTTTGTCATTGAAAATGCATTCCCCAAAACATAATCTTGACAGATTACAACTAAGAGACCCATATATCATTTATTTACTTATTTTGGTTTTTAGAACTGGAGTTCTTAATCTGGGGCTCATGAACTATCTATAGTTCCAGGAGATTCAGTAGCTGTGTGAAGTTATATGCAATATCATATATATTTATGTGTACTTTTGGATAGAGGGTTCATACCTTTCATGGGGGTTTAAAATATTTGAAAGCCTGGAATAAATTTGAGAATTACCCTATTACTTTGTTAACTTCTAGAGGAAAGATGGCATCTTGAGGTATTTTGTTGTGTGTCTTGAAATCCTAGAAGGCAGCTGGTCAAGTGCAGTTATTGAATACTCACATTGCACGCCAGTTTGCTGTGTGCACTTGCACATGTTAGTATATCTCTATGTTCCTATGTAAGAAAACTGCTATCATGGATGTTTTAGCTTTTAGTTTGCTCCAGTTTCTTAATAAGCAACACTGCCCCCTTCCCTTTGCCACCTCTTCCAGGGATCCAGCGCCAACCCAGCCACAGTTTCACTACCGAGCAGTGAAATCAGATTGTTCACTAGTGGCAGCAGCATTTGTAGGCATTGAAACAGAAATTGGTAATTGTGTTACAAATGTTCAGCAAGCCACATTTCATGACTAGCTTTGCAAAAAAAAAAAAAAAATGAAAGTGTGAACAGCTGTTGGTGCATTACATTTGCATTTCTGAAATTTCAAGTGAAGATGAAACATTAGCAGCTGTGGTAGACTCCTGCAGTTGACCTAGTGCCCCAGGGTATGCAATACATCGATGTCCTCAGGCTGTCAGATCTAAGAGATGGAAATAGATTGCTATTCTTTTAAGGTTTTTTTTTTTTAAATCTAGATAGTCTTACTGGAATCTGGCAATTCGTAGAGTCACTGAAGGAGCTTTTGATATAGGAATTCTAATGGTTGATTGTCCTTAGACCATGTATGCTTTAAAAATATTAAGGTAGTTTTCTCATGGATTGCCCATCTTTTTTATTTTACTTTATTTTATTTTATCTGTTCTGAATTGTATGTCTTTATGAGATTTTAATTCTGCCTTTGAATGTTTTTGGGTTTCCTTCTCTGTCTTTACTTAAGACACTGTTGAAGAACTCTTTTATGAGATCCAAATGTTTAAGGGCAGAATTAAACTTTATTGATGAAATTACTTTAAGCCCACTTCTCATAACATGTATTAGTAAATTATTTTTTTTCCTCTCCTTTAGGAGTTTCCAAGTTAAGAGTCAAGGAATATACTACTGTTTGCCTTGCTTGCCCACTGGAGCTCCATGTATACTATTTTGGAGAGGGTCCAACTAACGTATTAAACAGGATTAAAAGTGTGAAGAGTTGACTTGAAGGTGTTGAGTGCCTGAAGCTATAGAAGGAAGAGTGAGGAGGAGCTGGATAAGATCAGTCCTTACTGTTTTGAGCAACTATTTTTTATAAGTTTGAAGGTACTTAGTTACCTTTCACTGCCCTGCACTCATTCCCACAATGTGTTGAACTAAAGGAAGGAAGGCCTAGGGTTTATGTTCTGCAGCTAGTTGAGAATCAAGTTAATGGTTAGGGCCAAAACCCAATATTCTAAGAGTAAACAGATTTTTGGTCTACTCATCTTAATATAAAAGGTAAGTTAATATTTTGTCTGGAATGGCTTTATTTTTTTTTTTAAAGATTTTATTTATTTATTTTTAGAGAGAGGGGAAGGGAAGGAGAAACATCGATTGGCTGCCTCCTGCAGACTCCCAACTGGGGACATGGCCTGCACCCTAGGCATGTGCCCTGACCCGGAATCAAACTGGTGACCTTTCAGTTCACAGGCCAGTGCCCAATCCACTGAACCACAGCAGCCAGGGCTGGAATGGGTTTGTTTTGGAAGACCTTGAAGATCTTTTAGTTCAAGATTCTATGTATTCAGACATTCTGGTACTAAGACTGAGTGGAACGTATGATAAGACGATGTCGTTTGAGGTTTTCTTATTTCTGGCACATTTGGTTTCCAGGGCATCACTCTCATGGGTCATGAGGTGAGTTAACCCCAAAACTTCTTGTCCTCTCCTTCTCCCTCTCCCTCTCCTCATCAATTCCTTCTTGTTCAGGAACAAAAACAGTTATGCAGTCAGTGGTAGAGTGGTAGTGTCTTCTTCAGCTGCTGAGGAGTCAGGAAAATCTTGTGATCTGAGTCATTTCTCAAGAATACAGTTGATATCTAATTAGATAGGGATGATTTTTCTTGCCGTAGTTTAGTTAGGGCGATTGCCTTTGTTTTGGAAATAGTATTTGGTGGCTCCCCCTCCACTTTCAACCACTAGACCTGTTAATCCTATTGAAGACTTCAGATTTTATATGCAGTCTGTGCAGGTAGCCAGATGCCATGTGCTGTTAATTTCTGGTTTCATGAAGGCCAGATCATACAGCTGGAAGTGATTGAAAGAAAAAGCATGTTCTTTTGTTTAACAAGACAAAGCCTATTGTGTACTCTGCTTCTGATGCTTAAAAGATGTATTTTTTTTCTTACTGCATAGTATGTAGGGGTAAAAATTTTGAACTCTTCACTTCAGAAATTACTTTTCCAGACAAAAGAGCAAAACGATGTTTGTTTAAATTGTTCTCTGGAACATGACTGATAGTGTTTACAACATTTCTGTGACATTTTGATCCAGTGGGGAGTACTTGGAGAGGTATTTAAAGTGCTTTTCACTAAATCAGATGCTTTGTAGTGTTTGAACCTTAAAAAAAGTCATTTGAGAGACTGAGTCGAGAGAAAGAAAATGGCTAGGGCGTTCTCTAAACACTCAGAATGACTTATAAGCAAAACTGATTTTTTCCCCTTAAAAATTAAAAACTTAGGGTTTTTTAAACTAGAATGAGCTGCATACATACTGGTTTAGAGCTTTGTCTATTCATGCCAGCCTTCTCATAAGGGCTGTTTTCCAGAGTCTATCTTTTATTCAGTGAGAATTTCTTTGGGAAAGGCCACTGAGAGGAGGTACATGTAGTGTGTGTGTGTGTGTGTGTGTGTGTGTGTGTGTGTGTGTGTGTATTTAAATTCTACTACTGGGAGAAGGCAGTAGCTTGATTCAGGTGCTAGGGACTTACTAGTAGAACGGAGGAGAGCACCATGTAAGTGTTTGCACTGAGCCAACGATAGGGTGTACATAGAAAAACCTGCATTTTCTGTACTGTTTTTTCTAGGCCCAATGTTTGACATTGCATTTCAAAGTATTTAAATGCTTGAAACTGCCTCAGGGATCTGATGAACCATGAGTAATGGCCTCAGTTTGTAGTCAGTTACTTAGAGTGAATCCTAGTTTTATTTGTAGATTTCTAAAAGGAGATTCTGTTTAAAATATCAGAGTAGTAGATGCTTCAATGCTATGTTTAAACAGGGAGAGATCTTGTTTTGTTTTTTATATGTTTTTAATCATCTCTGCCTTTCCCATTAGGCTTACTTAATATTCAACATTAGCTATATACCTCTCCAGATAACTTCAGCAAAAACCCAGGAAGTGACTCAGCTTGAGTCATGTGCTCAGTCTTAAACCAGACCAGAAGAATGGGGTGCTCGGGCTAGCCTGGGTTGAATGGACAGCCCTGTGACAGGGAAGGCAGGGGTGTTATTGACAATCACATTCATTTAGTCAGTAAATACCAATACCCCGCTCTCCAGACCAGTCGAATCTGAATTACTGAGGGATGGGCCTGGGCATTGATGTATTTTAAAAGCTTCCCAACTGATTCCTGAATGTATTCAAGCTTGATAAATACTGGTGCAGGCTTTGATAGTTGGTGTAAAGACGTCTGAATGAGAAGGAAGCCACTGGAGAATTTTAGATCCCTTTTTAAAAATTCTTTGGATACATTGCTCTCACTGCTATGTGGAATATGAAAAAAGAGGGTGAAAGTGGAGTGAGAACCTGACAATAGGCGATTTTGACAATACAGGCACGAGAGGACTGTAGCTTAGACCAGGCTGTTGTGGTGGAGATGTCGAGAAGGACTATACTCTGGATTTAGTGTACTTTGAGTATCGAACCAATAGGTGGATTAAGTGGGTTGTAAGATAAAGCAAGATCAAGAATGACTGTAAGGCTTTGGTTTGAATGTGTGAAAGAATGGAATTGCTCTTTACCAAGATGAAGAATTTACATAGAGTAGGTTTTGGTAGGGGAGGAGAGATTGGGAGAGGGAATCAGGACTTTGATTTTGGATGTGTTAAGTTTGAGATGCCTATAAGACATCCGAGTAGAGATGTTGAGTGGAATGATTGCATTTATGAGGCTGGGGTTCAGGGGAGAGGCCTAAGCTGGTCATCTAATTTTGAGACTCATCATCGAATTGGGTGGAATCATCTAGGGAATGAGTGGAGATAAAGAAGAGGTCCAAGGACTAAGTACAAGAACTTTCCCAACATTTAGAGGATGAAAAAAGGAGGTGTAGCCAGCAAAACAGATTCAGAGTAACATTCAATAAAGAAACAGGAAAGCCAAAAGAGAGAAGTGTTCCAGGTTCTTCCATAATGAAGAAGGTTTTCAGTAGGAGAGGGAGAGCACGCACCTTCCTGGAAAGATCATTGGGCAAATTGTATCACAGTACAGAAGGTCTTAAATGCCATTTTGAGGAATTTGGTTTTTTTTTCCCCTGTCAGCCCTGTGAGATATTTAGGAACAGAAGAGGGGCATGACAAGTTTGTGTTTTAGGCAGGCCGAATGATGAGCAGTGTGAATGGCCAGGTGAAGCAAAAGGGATCTAACTGAGAAACTATTGCAGAATTTCACGGGAGAGATGATAGAGTTTAGCATACTGGTTCAACCCCATCATACCTAGTGCTGCCTTTGTCTGAGGGATGTTTCGTAATGTTCCCTTTACAGTCCTGAAACAAAATTCACAGATAATATGATCTATGTATCTACATAATTCAAAAACTAATGTAATATCCTAACTGCAGTATAAAGGAGAGATGGAAAGTTATTTATAAGAAAATGTTATTATAACATAGAAGTTGTATTATGATACAACTTATTGACTTGGGAAGTACTGTCATTACTACCCATTCTGGTGGGCATGAATGAATCTGAAGCAGGCTGTAGCTTTTTTTCTTTTTAAAATTTATTTAATTGATTTTAGAGAGAGAGAGGAAGGGAGAGAGCAACATTGATTTGTTGTTCCACTTATTCGTGCCTCATAGGTTGACTCTTGTGTGTGCCTTGACTGAGAATCAAACCTGCCACACGGTGTATCGGGACAACACTCCAACCACCTGAGCCACCACTGGGCGGGGCTGTAGCTTGTTTTTAAAAGTTTTTAATAGTGTCTTTTACACAGCAAAAGTTTTTAATATTGTGAAGTTCAGTTTATCAGATTTAAAACATGGACTATGATTTTAGTGTCATGTCTAAGAACTCTCTGTCTACTCCCAGGCCGTAAAGATTTTCTTCTGTAAAACAGTTTATAGTTTCAGGTTTTACAGTTAGGACTGACCCATTTTTAGTTAATTTTTGTATAAGGCATTAGGTTAAGTTTGAAGTCTCTTGTTGTTTACACATGGATGTCTAGTTGTTCCAATACTGTTTGATGAAAAGGCTATTTTTTCTCCTTTGAATTGTTTTTGCACTTTTTAAAAAAATCAAACGGCCATACTTCTGTCATATCTGTCCTACTGATGTGTGTGTCTGTCCCTTCACCAATAACACACTGTCTTAGTTCCTGTAACTTTAGAGTAAGTCTTAAAATCTGGTGTTATAATTCCTTCCACTTGATTCTTCTTTTCCCAAAATTAAAAAACAATTCTAGTTCTTTTGTCTTTCCATATAAATTTTAGAATCAGCTTGTCTATATCTACAAAAAAAATCTTGCTGGGGTTTTAATATTAATTCATTGAATCTGTGGCTTAGTTTGGGGAGAATTGAATCATGATTGTGTTCGATCTTCTAATCCATGAATATGGCATGTCTCTCCATTTATTTGATATTTTTCATTAGCATTTTGTAGTTTTCACTGAACAGATCCTGTATATGTTGTCAGATTCATAGCAATTGTTTCATATTTCTTTTAAGCTATTATAAATGACATAAATTTTTTGGGTTTCCATTTTTGGATAGTTTATAGAAGTGCACTTGGTGTTTGTGTGTTGACGTTATGTCCTGCAAGCTTGCCAAACTCACTCATGTGTTGCAGAGGTTTTTAAAAAAAGTGCCTGGTATGTTCTAGGTAGATAATCATGTCATCAATGAATAGTGGCAGTTTTCATTTTTTATTTCTGATTTGTATGCTTTTAATCTCTCATTCTTATCTGATAGTATGGACTAGGTACTTTTTAGTTCTCTGGATTTAAAAAATTAAAAAAAAAAAAAATCCCTTGGCTGGAAAGCTGAGGCTTTTGTGACTGCTTTGCTGTGGACTTCTCCAGCTACCCCCTCAGCCTGAGCCAAACAGTGGGAGGACAGAGAGAGACAGAGAGCACTGGGGCTTGGCTTCACTCTCTTAGAACCCTGGCTCCGCTGCCTGGAAGGAAAGGTTCCTCTCAGAGTTTTGGCTCTTATGGGCTCTCGTCAATGAACAGTGCCACTGTTGCTTGGAGATTGTTGTAGAGGCTCTTGTGGGATGGGGAAGAGAAAGAGAAAAAGGATGGGGGATATTTCCATACTCTCTGAGCATTAAGTTTTTCCTTTCCTGCTCCTTAAACCCAAACCAGAGAGCTGGTCTTTAAAGTCCTCAAATAAAACACTGCATGCCTTCTGTCCAGGTTTCATAGCTATATTCAGTGGGAGAAATAGGTTTGAGTATGCTTACTCCGTTTTATCTGGAACTGGACTCCATTAATGGAATTTTACAGACACTGAGCTAAACCATCTCTTTTCTGTGTAGACTCATCAAGAAAGAATGAGCTCATGGTGTTGCCATAGTTTTAACTGAAAATATTCTATCACAGAGCAATGAATAGGCCAGTGCATTCCCGGAGACAAAGTGGTTAGGAGGCATTGAATCGAGATAGCGTTTGGGCTCTGTCCTGAAGCGAATTCCAAGGGTGCCATAGATAATTTTTTTTTTATCTGTTACATTAGAAAGAGGTACATTTCTATCGTTTTTTGAAACAGTGACTAGGAAAAGTCTAGTTTTCCTAAGGCTGAGAAAGGAAAGTGTTTTCTGAACGCCAGTATACACTTGTCACTGGGAATACGTGCAGTAAGCATTTATCGTTACCTATATTCAAGGTGATTGAGTAATCACAGGCTTCATTTCTTTCAGCTTTTTTATTAGGTAAATCAGAGTTTGTAAGAATTAGGATAGTATGTACTGCCTGTCTGCAGACTGAATTTTAGTAGTGAACTTCTCTCTTACTCGAGAAACAGCTAACCGAAAGGAGAGAGTGGGACAGAGCAGCAAAGGAGACCGTTGCACCAGTTCGTGCCACGGGTCCTCATTTGCGATCGTATCCAGACTGATGGATCTTTTGCTGTGTTCAGCCTGCCTGACCCTTTTGTTAGCTAAGGCTTTTAAGAATTTAATGTTACAAATACCTTAGATTCATTGGCATATGCAGAACAAATGTGAATCAAATGCAAAAATGATTCTTTCAAGAAATTTATTTATTGATGTGGTAGTGATATCTCCGCTGTTTACAATAGCGAGCTGAGTGGGATTTTGGGTATGCTGAGAAGCTGACAGCTTGTGGGTCCTGAACAAAATAATGTCTTCTGTGGGATAAAAGAAGAAAAGATGTGTTCTTGAAATGATTATTTATAAATTATTTGAAATCTTGTTCTGCTTCCAGCTCAGGAGGCGTTTGCCAGCACTGTGGTCACCGCAATAGTGAAATTTTGGACGCAAGGAAAACCTCACAGAAGTCTGTTTGTGTTTGAATAACAAGATAAAGAACCCTATGTAGGCTTGGGAAAAGAAAGTGAAGTTTTGCATAATTCTTTCACTTTTATAGCAAAATAATTAGGAATTAAAGTAAAAATTGTGGGAATTCAGTGAAAAGCATGGAAAGGATCTTGCTCGTTGTTACGTAGTGGGTAAGAGGTTAGCAGTTCACTTGACTGAAGGGTAGAGATCCCCATGGAGCGATACTTGCTTTTGTGTGATTTTATTTTCTTCAGATGGTAGGATACAATCCCATTTTTGGTTGTTTTGGTACTTAGGATATAGTCAAAAGACTGCATGATTTTTATGTTGTATATATCCCAGTTTGTTAATTTACTGAAGGTTTCTGCCTACTTCCAAAAATAATTTGAGATACTTCTGGGAAGAGACATAGAACTATGAATACTGAGGTTAAAAGAACAATAATATAGTAACGAAAGTGATGGTGAATAGGAGATATAACTACATAACAAGAAGAGTAAATAATTGTACCAGGAAACTGATCTGCAGAAAGTTACCATATTTCTGTGTATAACATTACTCTGAATTTTCCATCAGCCAAGGTTTAAAAAGACAAACATGGGTTGCATAATTTTTGTCATTATCTGATAAAAAGAAATGTGAGTGTTCCCCCTGGCAATTTTTTAAAAAATAAAGCCAAGATATTCTTAATTATTAGGTAGGGGAGTTACACAATTACTGTGGTTAAAAATAATCAAACTCGTAGCCAATGAAGTTTATCAGAGGCACAATTATTGCTAATTGAAAAATAATCAAACTCTGTTCGTGAAAAAATGAAAATTAATAGCTCAATAAAATAAATACACATACTGTATTAGAAAGTGTTTTTATGTTTCTTGATGTCCCCCTTTCTTGCCAAGGAGCAATGTGGTGGTCACATAGGAAAGGCAGGCGGAAGCTCCTCGTTGGCCACAGTGCCGCAGGCCGGAGCTCTGGCGGGGGAGGGATTAGGACGTTGCAGCTGGAGCTGAGTCTTTGCTCTTCCCTGCCTTCATTGTAATATTTGAAAGGAGGCTGCTCAGCCATGAAATTAGCAACAATTACAAATTATTTTAATAGAAACATTTGGGATACTTTGCTATCAAGAAATATTATTTTTGTTCTCCATAATTATTGAACTTTTATTCGTTAAAAAATTTTAAGTTGATTTTGTACTTTTTAAAAAACTAGTTTTGCTTTTACTATGATATATAATTGCCTTTGATTTCTTTCCTCTCCTGCTCCTAATTATCTTAGTATATTTTGATTCATTGAAGGTCAAAGACTTATCTCTATTGG
>VMDR010014938.1:0-22915 GCA_007922815.1 Macrotus californicus | reverse complement strand
CAGTTTAACACTTCTTATAATACTGGTTTGCTGGTGATGAACTCCTTTTGTTTTATCTTATCTGGGAAGCTCTTTATCTGTCCTTCACTTCTAAATGATAGCCTTACTGGGTAGAGTAATCTTGGTTGTAGGTCCTGTTTTTCATCACTTAATATTTCATGACAATCCCTTCTGGCATGCAAAGTTTCTGTCGAGAAATCAGCTGACAGTCTTATGGGAGCTCCCTTGCTACTTTTAAGATTTTTCTTTGTCTTTAATGCTTGGCATTTTACTTATGATGTGCCTTAGTGTGGGCCTCTTTGGGTTTATCTTGTTTGGGGGGACTCTCTGTGCTTTTTATGTTTATTTCCTTTGCCAGGTTAGAGAAGTTTTCCATAATTATTTCTTCATATAGGTTTACAGTCCCTTTATCTCTTTATTCTCTTTCTGGTACCCCTGTGATGTGAATGTTGATATGCTTGATGTTGTTCCAGTTGCCCTGAAACTATCCTCATTTTTTTAATTCTTTTTTCTTTTTGCTCTTCTGATTGAGTGTTTCCTGCTACCTTGTCTGGGTGTGTTGGTTCTGGGGCTTCTTGGGAGGGGATCTAATATAGGCCCAGATCAGCTACTGCCAGTACCTGGTTTGGGGCCCCTGGCATGAGCTACAAAGTGATGTGCTGATGGTTGCCCCTTGTGCTGGGCTTGGAGGTACCTGGGAGAGGCTAAGCTAGGAACCAAGGCCAGCTGCCACCAGTGCCAGGCTTGGAGACCCTGCTTGTTTGGGATTTGTGAAACTTTGAGAGATTTTAGGAAAGTCTGCAACATGAACTGAAATAGGTCGTTTGTATGAAAAAGGCTCTGGAAGCAGCTTGGGTGGGCCAGCAAGTTGCGTAGGGCAGGGGCCTCAAGGAATCACCAGGCACATTCAGCTATGTTAGCCAGGTTGATTGAGACTCAGACTTGGTGTCCGCCTGCCCCTGTAAGGCTGGATAGAGGAAGACTCAACATAGGAACGATAGCACCTGCTAGCACTTTAGTCCCAGAGAAAGCTGCTCCTCCAGCCCTCGCTCTGAAGCCAGACAATTTTCCCCATATGTCCCTGGTGCCTTTTGATATGTTATCCAAGCACTGGAGCTCAGAGCAAGTGAGTCTGTCAGAGAGTAATTCATGCATGGCCCTTTAAGAGAAACACCTGGAACTCCAGAAGCCCTCCATCTCACTCAGCCACAATCCCCACTGATTTTCACAGATGGAAATTATAGGGACTTCTCTTCCCAGCACTGGCACTCTGGGCTGTAGAGCTGGGTGTGGGGCTGAGACTCCTTGCTCCTAAGGCAGCAGGGTTGGGGGGCGGCTTTGTAGCCAAGATATCCCTCCCATTTCTTAGCCACCATCATGTGTGTGGGCCTGGCCTGTTTTGAACATCTACCCCTCCTACCAGTCATAACATGGCTTCTTCTGTACAATATACTCTTAGTCATAGGAGTTCTGTTCAGCTAGTCTTCAGGTGGTTCTCCAGGGTGGTCGTTCTATAGTTTAGTTGTAATTTTGATGTGGCCATGGGAAGAGACAAGCATGGCATTTACTTACTTCACCATCTTGACCAGAAGTTGCAATCAAAAATGTTTTAATTAAATTTATAATACAGCAATACATGTGTTTAACCCACTAACTAAAATCTAGAGGCAGGTCTAATAAATAGATTAGATTAGTCTAGTGATAAATATAAACGGTATTTTGAGGTATCAGCACAAATTGTGCCATGATGAAAGTAGCTGATTTCCTTTGGTGGAAAATTCTCAGGTTCCACTACCAGTACTGCGGTTTGTCGACATCCATAATTGAAGCATTGCAGTTAGGAGTTAGTGAAATTAAAGATGTGATATATTTTCCCCACCAAGTTCACAAATTCCTTGAATACTGTCCATGGACCCACTAAACTATAAAACAACCACCCTGGAGAACCACCTGCAGACTAGCTGAACAGATTTTCAGCTCCTATAACTAAAGATATATTATACAGAAGAAGCCATGTTAAGACTCGTAGGAAGGTATTCAAATTAAAGATGTGATCCTTTGCTTCCCCACCAAGTTCACAGATTCCTTGAATATTATCCATGGACCCAACTTCAAGTAGCTGTCTACTATCTTTATTATTTCCTTTCCTGTCTCACCCTTCTAGCTCCCAAAGCTTGATTTGCTGAGCCCAGTTCTGTGAATGTTGGACATCCTGCCTCCCAAACCTCGCTGTGCCACTCCACCCACCTCTCTCCCCCAATCTTGTGACCAGTCCAGTTGGAGGGGCCCAGGCCTGACAGGACCTTGGAGTGGCCTCAGTGGCAATGCTCCCCAACTTGAATTCCAAGCAGTCCCTGAAACAATTACTCTTCCCCTGGATGTTTGTCAGGACACCTGTAATTATCTCAGAGTGTTCATACAGTGAAGGAGAAATTGTTCCTCTTTAAAGCAGAGCCTCTTTTATTCTCTGACCTACCTATGAATAATATCTTGCATCTTGGACCTTGGCTCCGAAAGGTGGATCTTTATTGAGCAAGTGAGAGTCTACTGAACTCAGTGCAAGAACAGGTTAACAGCAGAGCCTAGAGATACTGCCGCTGACCAAGGATGATCAGCGCTTGTCCCAGAGAATGCAAACTAAAATGCCTTTGTGGGTCAAGCAGACCACTAAGTCACATGTCAGAGTTTAAAAAGACAACGTGACATGGTGAGACTGGGGCAAGTAATAGTATGGATGTCCTATTAAAAATCAATCAAATTCAAATGGTTTTAAAGTGTATATGAGGTCAGTCCAGAAGGTATCCAGCCATGTAATGTGAAAAATTTATTTATTGGAGATATTTATTAAAGAAGATACAAGATACAAAAAGCATTGTACATAGGACAATGACACCTCAGTCTCCTTTAAGGTAGGCACCTTGGGACCTCACACAGTTCTCCCAGTTGCCATCAGCTGCCCCATAGTATTTTCCTGTATCTCATTGATGGTCTGAAACTTCTTCCCTTTCAAAGGTGATTCCAGTTTGGAGAAAAGCCAGAAGTCACAAATCTGGACTGTAGGGGGCTGCTGAGTCACCTGGATGATTTGATGATTTGCCAAAAAACTACATGAGACATGATGCATGAGTGGGTGCATTGTCGTGATGAAGCTGCCAACCACCAGTTGCCCATAGCTGTGACCTTCTTAATCATCTGAATAGTTTCCATGGAGGAATGTTCAAGCTTAACTCAAACTTTGATGCAGATTCATTGCTCTACTTGCTCAGTCATTTTGAATGCAATGGCCACACAGTACACATGCTCACTCAATGGTGTCTACCACCCCCACTGACTAGTACAGTGAAGTCATCACTGTTCACGCACGCTCAATCCAGTCCACTCTCCTTGGCTGCCAGGTTACATAGATGTCACACAAACTGTTCTTGTTATGTTAACAAGGGCTGGACTTTTTCTGGATAGGCCTCATACTTGTGGGCCCCTGGACTGCAGCTTTGAGCAGGCGATGCCAGCTCTGAAGCCACCATGTGGAGCTTCCGCCAGAGTCTGCCAACACTGCCACATGCACAGACTTTCCCTGGTGCAAGGGACTGTGTGAACAAATCACTTTGGAGCAAGAAAGAGAGAGGTCTGCCTTAGTTCTGAGGAGTGCTTAGGAATGGAACATATTACTAGGATAAAGATCACAATAGATTAAGATCCTAGTGAGTGAGTTTAAAAAGAAAACCCCACAATATTCAGCAAGGTAACTATAACAAAATACTCACCTTAACAAGTAGGGTTAATATAAATAGCAACAAGAAACCCTGGAAGTGATTTAAAGAAAACGAAGGATCTTTTAGGGCTAATTGTAACATTTGGGGATAAAGGCAGTAACTTCTATATCATGTACGCTCCACTTTTGGTAGCCCTGGGAAGTGACAAAATCTTGGGCTGAGGGAGTCAGAGTTTTTCCCAGAGAACCACATGTTCTGTTCCTACTTCAGTTCTGTAGACACAAGCTCCACACTTAGCTCTGGGTCTGACCCAAGGGAAGGCCTAGAGGCCTCTGGGAGAATTGCTTGGGTTAAGGATGATGGTTAACATGTGGGAGGGGCCTGGGGAACATACCGCAAAAGGAGCAGCATCTGGGAAATTAAACAGGGAATGTCCCACCAACACTGAACTGTCCTGCTTTGTCCCACAAAGCCCAAGTGGCTGAGGGACATGAAGTTGTTCAATCTGAACAAGTTGAACAATCTGACTGAAACACCACCTCTGCTCTCTCCATCTCCCAAATCAAGCTGGCCCCAGGCATTTGGACAAGACGACAGGATGCAATCTGTACTCAGAAATGTGCAGCAAGCAGGCTGGGTAGAGTTACCTTAGCAACAACAATATTTCCTGGAATCTGTGGGGATACATGAACACAGAGAACAGGGAGAGGGAGTGCCTGTTACATTGAAAACTGGCCTACAGGGTGGCAGAGGAGAAAGGGCAGCCACCTCACAGGCATGTACAGGAGTGAGTGGTGCCCTCACTATTCATCCCTGGGGACAGGAGTGCCTCTTTGTTGGAGGGATTGTCTGCTGTCCCATCCCAGTCACCACCAGACATATCACATAGCATGTGAATGAAAGGAGGACCTAGGACCTGGGGCCTCAAAAGGACCATGTGATTCTGTTCGTCTGTGACAAAATGTGCCAAACTCAGCCAGTGAGCAGTCTTTAAAAATCAAATGATCTGAGAATTGTCTTGTCACCCTCCTTGGTCACCTCAAATGGGAGGGTTAGGATGGAGTGGTAGTCAAACTGTTTCTCCACTTTCTTCTTACTTGGGGTTAACTTGTAACCTTTCACCTTGGTTTCTGTTCTTATTCTATAAAAATGTGGAACATGTGCCACTTCCTCAATAAGGGACAGTGGCACATGGTGAACATGGTGACTGATGTCATGGAAAATGGATCCCTGGCCTACCCTAGTGAGCATTCCAGAATGTCTGCATTGGTGGGTCCCCATGCTCTGAGGCCTGGCTCTCAGCTTCTCAGGTTTGGGAACTCAGTACAGCCACGTTCTGACAGATGCACAGCAGTCACACGCAGAGAGGCTGACCTAGAGACCAGGTGACAGTGTCTTATAATAATCTCCCAAGTGGCAACGTGGGATAATGAAACAGTTTATTTTGAACTCAACCACTCACATGGCTGGTGTGAGGATTAAATGAGTTAATATGTATGTAAATGCTGAGGACAGTACAGGACACTGTAGAGATCTTTCACACTGTGATGACGGCTGCACAGTAGGACAGGGTGTGCACTGCACAGCTCCAGAAGACACCATCACAAAGTTTCCAACGAGTGAATGGTGGCCCCAGGGCTGTACACTGCACATTCTGCCTGGCTGTTCACGGCAGCACTGAAATATTTATCCCCACCTTGTAGGATTATTGTAAACACCATAGATAAATGCATGCGAAGTCCCTTTTACATAATAGATACTGTAACTCGGAGCTGGATTTATTATTTATACTAGAGATATAATCTGGCCGTTTAGCAGCACTCTGTGCACGGGATGCTTCTTTCTGTTGGGCAGGTTTACGCAGAGACTAAATTCTATGAAAAGGCTACTGAGGAATTTCGGATAAGCACAAGTAAGTTTCATGTCATCTCAAGTTTGTTCCCATTCCATCAGTACAGAGGGGTTGGATTCCAAGGGCATCACTCTTTGGACTGCTGGTACTCATCATTTGGAAAGAGAACCTTCCACTCTGAACACAGGCCACAGGTTCTTTGCTGTGATTCTTTACTCTCCTGCTGTCCTATACTCAGTCTCTATCAGCTGCCAGAAACCTCTCTCACTGCATCACCTCATGAGCCTGCTACAATTAATTAGATAACTGCATCTCGTACATTAGTTAATGTTTAAATTGGTCTCTTCCTAATACAATTTTAGGGAAACCCCACAGGGTCCTTGATGAAATTCGCAAGGCCCCTTAGACTCATCAGCCGCAGTCTTTAGAAATTATTAACTTAAGCCACATTGCACACAAAAGAATCCACTGAGTATGAAACTCAAATACCTTGTCTCTTGGATCTCCTCGAGCGCAGTCACGACACACTTCCCAATGTTCTGACCAATGTGCACGTCGTTTTTTCTTCTGCCTTTTTCAGGCAGTGCTATTTCACAAATAGAACTTGGATATTAACTATATTTTAATAAGAAGTTATTTCAACAAAATATCATTCAGCCCACTGGGCTGAGATATGTCTCTTCAGTGGGGTGTTCAAAGCAACTTAAAATCTCAGGCAGCAGATATGATGCACACAAGACATGGGGATATGAGGGCACTGGGAGGGCTTGAAACAGACACAGCAATGAAATAAACGTACAATATTAGAGTTGGGTGTATCTCAGGGGACTGAATGATCCAATCTTTTCATTTTACAAATGTGAAAACTGAGGGCCCAAGAGGAGATGGGAGATACCTGAGGCTACATAATTAATTTGCCTTCTCCATTGGGTAGGGACAGGCTCTGGCAAGGAGACGTTTCCTCTGGCTTTGGCATCTGGGAAGAAGGCTCCCACAGCAGTACTGATGGATTACTGCTGTGCAGGCATCCCCTAGCAGCTCACCTGGGATGGAACAGAGACATCAATGCCCAGGTTTCATGTTTAAGGCATCCCACCCATGGAGAAGGAAGGTGTCTCATCAGAGTCAAACAACTGGCGTTCATCTGCTCCCCTAAAGCACTTGCAGGTGTGAAATGACATCCCAAGAGGGAAAACCCTAAAGGGACAGGCAGCCAGGTGCTCCCACACAGCTCTCTTCACTGCAAAACAGAGCCAATGTGGGGGCAGTGACCACAAAGGGGGAGCCTTGGAAAAGTCACAAATAGCAGCTGCAACATGAAGATGCCCCCATCCCACCCATCTCCTAGGAGCCAGCAGACTGATATGCAACAGAATGGTGGGGCTGCAGTGGACTTGTGAAGGCAGCTAGTCCCACCACCCCCTTCGACAGATGTGGAGCCTGAGTCCCAGGGACAAGAAGGGTCTTGCCCAGGGTCCCAGGTAGAGTGGAGAGCTGAGCTGGCTGCAGAATGCAGCTATGCTAAGTACAGCCCGGCGCTCTGTTTTGAGTTCTGTTTTGCTGGGTCTAGGAAAAGTAAGTGGTAGCAACTAACGAAGAGGCAGACATAAGAGATGCTGTCAGTTTATTACTTAGGTATCATTGACTCCAGCAGACTATTCACACATTCTCCTAGATGTGGACATTTGTTACTTGGCTGGCTCTATCTGGCTACACGGACTTAGGCAAATTGCCTTGCATCCTCTGTTTCTTCACCTGTAAAATGGGGCTAAAAGGAGGACCTACATCATGGGTGGTTGTGTGGATTAACTATGAAGCCCTTAGCACAACACCTGCTATTACAGTAAATGGTAGTGATGTTATCATACATCCCATCAAATGACTGCTTTTTCCATCCATGCACCTTCCTCTCACAGGAAAGTTTCTATTTCTCTGACGGGCTTACATTATCTGCCATCTTCTCAATGTGCCTGTGTAGCTCTGCCTTCACAACAAGTAAACAGCGGGCTCACCACCGTTCCACACCACTGTTCCCCAAACTGGAATATTTTCTGAGAGTTATAAATTCTTGAAATGGTTGTTTTCATCTTGTTAATAATAGATTTAGGAAAATCTACCTCATCTTTTGAGGAAAGAGAGATGTCCCCAAAGCACCTGGCTCCTCTCTTAGCTCTGCAGAAAGTTTTCTTTCCGTTTTTCATCTGCTTCTGTCACTGGGGAGAAGAGAGGCACCAGGGACTAAATTAGAACTGAAAGGAAGATGATGAGAGGAAGGCCCAGGATGAATGACAGGTGGTGAGAGAGGGCAGACTGCAGGTCTCCCTGTGTTCTCTGGGCGGTGACTGCTCTGGAGGATGTGGGGAAAGTGAACAGCCTTTGGGGAGACAAGCAGGTAAAAGGGTAGGAACAGGATCCTGAGGATGAAAATTGAAGTTTTCCTTTTAGCCTCCAAGGAAAACAAGAGAGAAATTGTTTCTGGCACTGTTTTCTTTGTCCCAAGTCCTCCTGAGAGATCAGCACTGGCCCCCTGGAGGTCAGTCTCACACCTACACCTTCCCATAACATGGGCTCCCTACACTGCCTCAGCCCCAGCAGCACCAAACATTGGGAGACCCTCCCCAATCAACACCTTCAGTGACATGAGGTGTCTCCAGGAGTTCCTTTAATGTGAAGTGTTGGCCCCTTCAGTTCCTCTGGGACACCTTCCTCCTTTTCATCACAACCACTCGCTCTGTTGGTGTTGATTCATTGTCCCTCACTGAGCTCCCCTGGCCTCAGATCTAGTGTCTCCTGAGTGACATGGTGTCCACACTCCCACAGTCAGCTGTTTCTTCCATTTACATTCCACCAGAATTTCACTTCCAGCATTACCAACTTTTTGTTTCTTTGCTGTTCTTTTATCTTTGTTGGCCCATTTCCTCTCTAGATTATCCATTTTTGCACAGTGTCACGTAGGGTTATGAGAAGCAACACAGCTGCATGCTTTGCTGACTGTGCATGAGCCGAAAACAATCACCACAGACTGACAGAAGTGGCAGGACTGGTCACCGGTCATGATGCACATCTGTTATTTAGAGTGATTTCTGGAATGAAGAAGTAGTATCAAGTTTGTGCCTGGTGCAATTACTCATAGTCAATAGACCATGGTAACTTTAACTTGAACTGTGTTGTTGGGGGTGGTTTGCCTGAACCACAATAATGAAAATTCATGTATGTCCTTATACACATATGATAATTGTGCTTTTAAATTTCTCATAAATGTTAATCATACTTCACAAATATTTCTTCTTCTGCCAACTCTATTTTTCCTCTCTCATTCACTAGAATATGTGTATGGCCCTCCCCTCAATGAGGCCAGAGCCAGGAGTGCTACTCAGCCCATCCACTGAGTAAGCTCCCAACAATGGGGTTTAATCTCCCCTTTACTTGAATTCACCCAAGGACTACAAAAGGTGCTGCTCGGGGCAGCACTGAGAGAAGGATGGGTGTGACTAACTGCAGATACTTTGATGGGAGTCACACTCTGATTGCTGGAGGAACCAGCTGGGACCACCTGAGTGCTGCGGTCCTATCCCAAAGGGCATGTTGCAGGCCCCAGCAAGCCCTGGGGTGAAGCTTCAGACTTTCACACCTCCATCATCCATGGTCTTTAGAGTGAAACTGATTTTAATAGCACCGAATTTTCTCAAGTGCTGGAGAGACAGACAGGTTACAAAGGGAATGATATTACCACCTCCCTTTCCTTCTTGATTTCCAGATGGACATTAAAAAGTCATTTCATCTGACACTTGGCCCCTGGGCCTGGGAGAGGTAACCAGGGAAATAGTATTGGGCCCAGAACCATTAAACCTATAGGCTTCCCATTTTGCTCTTCTTCTGAGGGATAGGACAGAAAGTCTATTGCCCACGTCTGGGCGTCTGTGAATGTATGAGTGTGTGTATGTGTGCAAGTGAGTATACATTTAAATATACCTATGTTGGGGGATTTGCCCCTGAAAAGATATGATTGTGGGGATGCATGCCATGAGGTGTGGTGTGTCTTATTCACATTCATATCCTCAGTGTTTGGCACGTTGCTTATCTATAGTAAGCAGTACTGAACAAACCCACCAATCAATCAGTGCTCTGTGAGGCAGCATACTGTGGTTGTGCCCCTCATTCCACTGGCACATCCCCTCCCCATTCCTGCTGTCCCATCAGGAGAAACCAGCTGGAATGCCTACTGTACCAGAGTGTGAGCAGGCATGTTAGGAGACTGTGTACCTTCTGCCTCTGTCATGTGTGTGTGTACATGATATAAATGGGGGTCCTTGAGTGTGTGAGTGTGTACAAGAGTATTTCCATCTAAGGTCCAAAGCTGCTGCCAGATGTCAGCCCCCTGCCTTTGGAAACAGCCTCAGGCTGGGGGCCCTGAGCACCTCCTCTCCTCCTTGTACGTCCCAGGCTTAGCAGTGTCCTGTCCTGCTAAGTACAACTTTGTCCCTTTCCTCCTCTCCCTGCGTACCAACCTCAGCAATGGAGCAGCAGCCGTAAGACACTCAACGAGCCCTAGAACATATAAGAAACTTCCTCACATCATGAGAACCACCCCCAACTTGGACCTGGGACCCTCTGGACTGGAAAACAGCTCAGTAGAGTTTTAAAGGAAAACAAAGACAATCCCTTCTCCAGTTTGTGTTGGCACATGCAAGTGTGCACACATGCGTGCCTATGTGTGCAGGCCCATGTGCACTGCCGATGCCTGGGCTGTGTCCCAAATCAGTATCTTATGATGCTGCTGCAGTGTGGTTACTGATTAGGGTTCCTTTCTAGTGACTGATTAGAAAGGGATCCCAATCCAGGGCCCACTGGCCAGCCTGCCTGCATCGGGGGTGTGTCTGCGGAACAAGAACAAAGACAGATAACAGACAGCTCTGTGAGGCCTTCATACTCAGCTGGGTGATGTCAGTCTCAGTGCACGTGCCAAACTCTGAGGAAGTGAGCACAGGCAGGCACCAGCCAGGTAAGGGAGTCACACAGGCTGCCTGAGACAGGTGCAACACTGCCGGGGCCTGGAGAGTGTGGCACATAGAACTTTTGAAGACAGACAAAGTCTTTTGAAATGGGGAGGCAACCAGAGTGCCAGGAAGAGGCTGGCATGATATAACCAACATCTGCAAGCCAGTTTAAACTCTGCCAAGCACCTTCGTTCAGACAGCACAGAATTCACATGTGTCCCTGAAGTGCTCTGAGGAAGCATGCTTTTATGCATCCACTTGGCATCTGTGGAGCATCGAATGTGTGTCAGGCATTGTGCCAGCCCCAAGAGCGTACAGACAAGGAGAGAAAGCTTTTACAGACAGAAGCAGAAGCTCTGAGAGGCTGACTGTGCAAGGTCAGGGTCAAGGTAGTCAGGACTGAAACCCAGGTCTTTCTAACTCTAAACGTTCCATCCTCTGCCTGACACCGGGGGTGGGAGGGTGAGCGAGAGGGATGGGGTGCTGCGTTGATTGGGGGTGTCACACAGGTGAGGCTGAATGGACCATCTGTATGGGGGCTGAGGCAACAGAGAAAATGACAACCCATGTAAGGACCTGTGGGTTTCCTGAAAGATGTCTCAGAGCTTCTAAGATATGCTGAGACTTCAGGACCAGCACCGAGGCAGCAGGGGTGATGTGGCCGTGGCTGATGTGCAGAGGCCTGGTGTGTGGTGGCCCATTGTGTCACCTTACTGCTGACACCATCCCCAGGGCATCTGTAATCAGCCCACGAAGCCTGCCCTGGGTCTGAATCCATGAATATACTCATAGGTCAACCCTGTACTCTGAGCACCCTTTAATGCTTCATAAATCACATCTCACTATAGCCAGCAGGACTTCCCAACTCTAACACTTCTTTTTATTTTAAAAACAAATTCTGAAAATCATCTCTTGATGAGAAAAGTATTCATGCTGACATTTCAAGAAGGGGATAGAGGAGGAGGTGTTCCTGGGTATTCCCAGACTGTGCAGGGGCTCGGCTGCCCTCCAGGGCACAGGCGACACCAGTGGCTCCTTTTCTCTTGGTCCCCTAGCAGGAAAATGAATCTGCATCTTTCTCTTCCTCAAGGTCACTATGAAGATCATTTATTCTTGTCCATCATTGTGCCCCCTCTCCACAAATCATCTGGTATTGTCTCTAAAACTATTGCTATGAAAATCTCACGTTGCTTAAAGATCTGGGCCATCTCTGGGCTCTACACACATGTGTAGCTTTTATTTTCACTTTGCTGCTGTTGGGTCTCAAGTTCACATCTCCACCTGCCCCATGATGAATCCCTGGTTCTTCAGGATGTTTAACTCATGTCACTTTGAGACATAGAAATTGACAGCCGGGGATAAAGACAGAGAGAGTGAGCAAGAAGAAAGGAGTGAGTGATGGTAGCTCCAGGCAGGGTGAGTGCTCAGGGTGGAGTGGCCTCAATGACAGCTGCTTCTCAGACCTGCCCAGGTGTTTGTGTGGTGTTGGCCCTACTCGAGGTCCTTTCTTCCTTGGGCTCTTGACTCTTTCCGGTTTGGGGTTGGCTGTTGGTGACAGTGTCACCCCCTTTCGTCCAAGCAGGGAAACCATGTTTTTCCAAGTAAGATTTGCCCACCCTGTACTGCCTGTCACTTCCCCACTGACTGCCTTGGTTTACCCTTCCATCAAATTAGAAAACTAAAAACTTAGACAAGAGTCTAAGAAGGCACAGAGTCTAGAAACCTTGGTGCCTTTTCATAAGGAACTGGAAGAAAACTATGGATTGAATGGTGACTATGAAACAGGAATGGTGCTGAGTTATGTTGTTAAATAACAGCAAACCTATGAGATCGTTGTTACTATTAACCTTGTTATACAAGGGAGCTGAGGCCAGGGAAGTTCAAGTACCTTGTCCACTGTGCTCTTAAGAGGTGGGGTGAGTCTGCAATGCTAGGCATCTGGCCCTTGTCCACTAGGACACTGTGTCTAGGCCACCATGTCAGCCTTCACCGGCCAGCTCAAGCAGCCTCAGAAAAGCTCAGTGTTATTCACACTCAGGGTTGATGATGGCCAGGGCAACAGCAGCAAGATCACTTCATGTTCCTATTAATGTTTGCAATTTCTCTGCTTCTGCCTCTTTGGGTGAACTGGCTTAGCCATTGTTCAGCAGGCTGGCAGGAAACCACTCTTGCCAATCCCCCCATATCACACAGGGGTACTGACACCACAGGGCTAACACCATGCTTCCACATAAGTCCCTCTTTGTGTCTCCTTTGCTGCCCAACAGGAATCTCAGACCAGAACAAACACTGGCTTGCCTAGACTGCTCTCAAGCTTAGGAAGACTCTAAGGGTCCAACAGCTGTGTGTGTGGGAGGAGGGAGAGCAATCCCTCCAGAGATGTGCCTTATGAGGGTGAGCTGTGAGCTCTACCATACCTGAAAGTCACCTTTCACCCCTCCTTCCTCCCTCTTCCACATCTCTTTCTCCCTTGCTTTCTCCATGACTGTGTCTCATCTCCTCTCTTCATCTTGCCCAGTTTAACTTATAATTTCTGTCTCTGCCAAGAGATCTCCATCCCCATCTTTTCTTTTCTTTCTCTCACTTGTTTTCTTCCTAAACAAAACCTGGTACCTCGGGCTCCAAGACTATATTGTGAAATAGAAACATACACACCCCACAAACACACCAGCCATCAAACAAGATGAATGAGGGTCAAGTTATTTTAGGACGCACACACACTGAGGAACTCTGTTTCTGGTCTGTTTCTGCCATCAGTACCAGGTGTGTACCTTGGGGAAGTGTCTTCCCTTCTGCACAGTGAGGGAGTTGTCTGGCCCAGATGACCTCACATTGTCTTCCAGCACTGACACTGCAATTCTACAGAAAAGGGCTTAAGTGACAGCGAAGAGACTCAAGGTTACAAGACCACAAATTCCTGTTCTCTCCTTCTGCCACTCGGGGGTTCCTGGCAGGGTTTCCAAGCACTACAGCCTGTAGGAGACTCTCCAGTGTCTCATGTTTGATGTGTCATTTTGTGGTGCCAGAGCTCACTTTCTTGGATGGAATGGACCCTCACACACAGACATGCAAGACAAATGCCCCAGCTATGCACACGTTCAGGCAAGTGAGAATCTATCTAAATCCCTGGCCAAACACCTGTGCTATCCCCTATCCTCTGCCCCCAGCGTCTCTACCTCCAAGGATAGGAGGGGGCCTGAGCAGGGACCTTGCTGGGAGATGGTGAGGTGGGGTGAGGCAAGGCTGAGAGTAGAGCTGAGGCACCTAGAGGGAGAGGTAAGTAAGAGAAGGATGTGGAAGCTTCTCGACAAGCCATTTCCCTCCAGAACAGACTCTTGCCTGGAGACTGGAGTAGACAGGACAACTTTCTACTTTGGGATTTCTCTGGCGAATGGAGCCCAACCCACAAATTTAAAGGAATAAGCCCCAGAAAGGAAAATAAAGTCCAGAGAGGATTTTGCCTGAAACTATGTAAATCTCAACCAGCTCCAAAAGAAGGAGGAGAAATCTCATCCATAACCTTGAAGAACTGGAAACCTAACAAAGCCCAGGCCAGCCCAGATGAGGACTAGATTAGGACAGAAGAGAGGAGTGCTCATTCCTTTCTCCTTGGGCCATGGAACCTGCCCTGCTGAGCCTCCCTGCCCTTTAATAAACTCCTGGGAAATGGCAATAGCTCAAGTTTGACCAGTAGACTGTCTGTCTAACTCATTGAATATCCTTGAGCAAGCCAGAAAATAGAAGCATCTTCTCTCCCCCTCCCTTCTCTCCCTCTTCCCTCCTTCCCCCACCTTTCTTCCTTGTTTCCTTGTGTGTGGATCCAGGTGCAAAGGCAGGGCATCATCCTTCTCAGATTAATCACAACATACTTGCCATCAGCCCATGCAGGGCCCCCCTCTATTCACATCCCCTACTCCCACCCCCTACCACCATCATAGGCAACCACTCTATCCTTTGAAGTGCACCCTAAAGTTGTATCTCTGAGTTTATGTCCTTTTACTTTGCACATATGATGCTGCATTATAGGCCCTATGCAGTGTGCTGGCCCATGCCCTTGAAGTCAGTGTGGTGGGGCATGCCCACTGTGTCCATAAGTGTGGAACGTGATCTTTCATGCCATCTGTAGTCATTGCCTGATGAAAGCTTTTGGGGGAAAGGAGCCCTTTATGCTCTCCTCTTTGATCCAACTCTGAAGGTGAGTGATAGTGGCTTTCTCTCTACCAGGCTGCTCTTTGGGGCCAGGCTGGGAAGAAGGAAGAGCTTTGACAAGAAGTGAGAGGAGCCTGGGCACTTGGCCCAGCAGAGAAGCTTCTGAGCAGCCCTTCATGAATTCCTCTCCCTCACCTCCCCTACATCTGTCCCTCCCTGCCTGCTCTGCCACTGCTTTTCCCCTAAGTCACAGCTGAGGCCCTTGATGTCATCACACCACTTGAGATTCCACCCTGGAATTGGATCACCCTCCTCAGACTGAGGACCACAGTCCCACCCTGACCAACACTGGGGTCTCAGGTGTGCCTCTCACTAAGTTCCTGCAACCAGCCAGATCTGGCATCCTGGTGGCTGACCAAAAGTCTTAGAGGGACCAGCTGTATGGACAGACTTTTCAAAATACTGAGATTTCCTTTGTATTGGCCAAAAACTAGAAGTAACCCAAATCAACATCAGCAATAGAATGAGTAAACTTATTCTAGTACATTTATAGAATGGAATACTACATAATAATGAAAAAGAACAAAGAAAAAATAACATCATGGATGAACTTCACATGCATTGTGTTGAATAAAGAAACCAGACATAAGAGAGTACCTCCAATACTATTCCATTTCTATGAAGTTTAAAATCAGGCAAAACTAGTCAACCATTATTAACTCACAGACCATCTTATTTGATTTATACACACCCTCAAAAATCCAAACACACACACATACAGAGACATATACACACTGGGTTATTTTGAAGCCAGTTCTGGGCATCATATCATTTCATCCACAGACATCAGGCATAGAATAATAGACTAGTCTGTGGTAATGGAAGTCAGAATAGTAGTTACCCCTGGGGGAGAGGGTTGACTGGGATGGGGCACAAGGGAGTCTTCTAGTGTTCTAGAAATGTTCTCCAGCATAATCTGGGTTATAGTTATGGGGCTAAGTTGATATATGTGAAAATTCAATGAACATTTGAATAGACATTTTTCCAAAGAAGACATACAAATGGCCAATAAAATAAGCACATGAAATGATACACAGCATCATTAGTCATTAGGGAAGTGTGAATCACAACCACAGTGAGACACCACTTCATTCCCACTTGTCTGCGTTACATGCTATTGAGTCAGCTCCAACTCCTGGCCACTCTATGAATGTGTGATATCCACGTGGCCTGTCCTCAACAGCCCTGCTCAGCAGCTGTAGACTCCTGCCTATGGCTTCTTTCATGCAGTCAATTTATCTCACATTTGTTCTTCCTCTTTTCCTGCTGCCTTTTATTTTTCCAGGCATTATTTTCTTTTCCAAAGAACTCTTTACATGTTGAGCCCAAAGTGGAATAGCTTTGGTTTTGTGATTCTTGCCTCCAGTGATGTTACAGACTTAATCTGCTCTAGGACCCATTTGTTCATCTTTCTGGAAGTCTAGAGTATCCATAGAGCTCTCCTTCAACACCATATTTCAAGTGAATTATTCTTTTTCCTATCAGCTTTCTTTAATATATAACTTTCAAACCCATACATGGTAATTGGGAACACAAGGGTGTGGATGTATCGGTCTCTAACAATACATCTTGGTCCTTGGTGATCTTTCCCAATTCCTCCATTGCTGCCCTTCTGAGGGCAGCTATAATTAAGAAGACTGACAATAACAAGTGTTGACTAAGATGCAGAGAAATCAGAACCCTCATATAATTCTGGTGGAAATGTAAAAAGTGCAGCCACTTTGGAAACAGACTGGCAGTTCCTCAAAATGTTAAACATAGAGTCACCATATGACCCAGCAACTCCACTCCTAGGTATATACTCAAGAAAGTTAAAAACATATGTCCATGCAAAAACTTGTACATAGATGCTCACAGTAGTATCTTTCATAATAGCTAAAACATGGAAACACCCCAAATGTTTATAAACTAATGAATGGATATGCAAAATGAGGTATATCCACACAATGGAATATTATTCGACAATAAAAAGAAAATACTCATACATGTTACAACATGATAGAACTTTGAAAATATCATTCTAAGTGAAAGAAGTCAGTAACAAAGGACCATATATTGTATGGTTGTATTTATATGAAATGTCCAGAATAGGCAAATTCATAGAGACAGATAATGGTTAGTGGTTGCCACAGGCAAAGGGCAGGGAAGAACAAGGAGTGATTGCTTATGGGTCCAGCATTTCTTTGGGGATGATAAAAATGTTCTGAAGTAAACAGAGTTGGAATCATTGCACACTGCAAATATATTAAAAACATAAACTTGAAAACTGTGAATTTAATACAATGTGAATTATATCTCAATAAAGCTGTCATAAAAAATTCATTGAGCTGTACACAAGATTTTGCATGTTATGGTATGTTTACACAAGTAAATAAGTTTACTTAAAAACAGTTTTTTTAAAAAATCATTGCTAAGATTTTAAAAAGTGGAACACAGAACAAGATCCATAGCATGCCACTATTTGTGCAAACTCAATCTCATATGCGTAGAAAGCAACATTGCCTTTCTGTAAGGATTCATGCTCATTTAATGACACATGCTACATTGTCCCTCAGGGAATCCTAAGTTCTGTCTCTGACTTGAATCCTCCCATAAACCCTAAGTGTGGGCAGCTGGCCCCAATGCTCATCAGACCCCACCTGAACCCATTCCTCTAAGCTAATCCCTGAGGCTCCTACCCACTATCTGTGAGCAGATCCCCCAGGGCTGCCCCACTTGCCTTCTGAACTGAACCCTTTCTTGGAATGCCTTTTACCAAATCCATATATCCTGGTACATGGGATTGTCCTGACCTTCCACGAAATCTACACACCCTCTGGGCCTGTTGACCAGGACTACCTGCTCTTTTCCAGGGCAACCAGACAGTTGGTATGGGGTCAGTTTCCCAAGCTTACTTCCAGCTCGAGGAATGAGTGATGCCCAGCATCCAGCATGATAGGTATCCCAGTCTACCGGTGCCCAGGCCCAGATGCCCAGGAATCAGAACTGTGACAGGGCATACATCTTCCCACACAGTGCAGTAGACTCTGTCTTAGAGCATTTGAAATGACAAACATAGGCACTTGTCTTATCAAGTGAACGGACTGGTAATGAGCAACACCCTAGATTGTCCAGGTATTGATTTATCTCAAGCACCCCTGAAGAGGCTCTTTCCTGCTGTGTAGACCTTGCTCAGGACTTGTACAATTATAGTGTGTATTGGGTGAACCCCTTAGTTGCAGATAACAGAATCCTCTCTGGGCAGTTTAAACAGAGGACAGTTTAGTGAGGATATAGGGAGCTCACAGAATCATTGGAACTACTGAGAGGCAGTCTCTGTGCTCTGTGCTCAGCTGCTGGAAATACATCTACGCCTCTGTCACAGTCAGCAAGCTGACATCTCCTGGCCACAAAACCAGGCCAGCAAAAGGGTGTCCCATCCCTTGTCTGGTCTCTCATTTAATTCAGTTCCCAACTGAAGCCTCAACTGCACCTAATTAGAATTCATATTGGAAGCTAGCTATAGCGTAACCCACCACCCCAGTTTGCCCAGAGCTGGGGGGTTCCCAAGATGCAAAACTTTCAGTGCTAAACCAGAAAAGTCCCAGGCAAACCGGGGCAATTGGTCACCCTTGGTAGAAATATGTGGGTTGTTTTAATGGAGTCTTTTTATTCTTTGTTGCAAAGGTACGGAACTGTCAAAATACAAAGAAGAGAATAGACGATTGGGGGCAGCCACAATGTCAAATAATCTTTCAACTGCATATCAAAAGATAAATTGCAATTACCATTGATTATTTACTATAGGCATGTGCTTGCTAAGTGCTTTATTATTATAATTGTTATTGTTTCGTTATTATTATCTCATTTAATCTTCCCCACAAAGCCCTGAAAGCATGTTACTTGTCCAATGCTGTTGCAGGTCCTGCTCTCATGGAGCTTATGTTGTGGGAAAGATGGACAATGAACAAATATGAAATAAATAAATGGGAGTGTGTAGAAGTATAATGAAGAAGAGAACAAGGCCACAGACAGTGATCTGGCAGGAATAGTTACTTTAGCTAGGGTGGTCAGAGAGGCATTTCTTTTTAAAAAAACAAGTGGATATATTTTTATTAAATGTATTGGTATCAATATGATTATATAAATTTTAAATGTACAATTCCGTAATACATCACCTGTATTTGCATTGTGTGCTCACCACCCGTAGTCTAGTCTAGAGAAAGCATTTCTGAGGAGGCAACATCTGAGCTGAGATCTGAGCTCCAGGAAGGCCAGACACACAGCCACCTGTGGGAAGGGTGGTCTAGCCAGAGGGAAGAGAAAGTACAAAAGCCTTGAGGTGGGAATAGAGCTTTGCACACTCAGGCAACAGGAAGGAGCTCAAAATAGCTGCGACAGGCGAGTGACAGCAGGAAAGGTATAAATGAGACTTAAGTCTGGTAGAGTCTCGTAAGGAGTATGGCTTTAATTTTAAGATCAATAGGAAGCTAACAGAGGTTTAAGCAGGGCAATGGCATGATTTGATTTTAATCTTTTATCCCAGGTCGCAAAGCTGGTGAATAAGAATTGAAATTTGAAGTCAGATATATATCACTACAGAGTCCTGTTCTCAACTACCATGCAAGCTAACTCCATCTGGGATTAATAAGCAAGTGCCCTGTCTATTTTTGTTTCCACATATTCATTCTGTATGTCTGTGTATGTGTGCATGTGTTGCTCTGTTTACAGCAATTGTTCTCAACTGGGGACAATTCTGTCCTCCAGGAGACATTGGACATTGCCTGGAGACGTTTTTCGCTGCTATAACTCAAAGCGGGTGGTGCTGCTGGCATCTCCTGGGTAGAGTGCAGGGTTGCTGCTAAATACCCTACAATGCATAGGCCAGCTCCCATGACAAAGAACCATACAGCTCAAAATGTCAACACTGCTCTACAATAAATAGCACAGTCATTTTCTCATGTGTACAATGATGGGTCAACTCAAGTGCAACCTGAGGCTCCTTCCAACCCTCTCAATCTGTGTTCTCTGCTTGGGAAACTGTTCTTCAAAGCAGGCAGCATGTCTGCTACATGCATTGCAGGGGCTGCTCACTCTAGAAGCCAGACAGATCCCAGCAGTCTGGAGAAAGGCAGAGGGGCCACTGGGTGTGGAGTGGGAAAAAACAACTGATCTGGTTGGACTTCCCAGTGTTTAGGGCTGCTGCTGGGTTTCCCAGCTCCCAAGCAGCAGGCAGTGGGACAATACATCAAGCAATTCCAGGCAGCAGGCCGGCCAAGGGAAATGAGCCTGCCTCTGACCGAGCTAGGACGTGCTCTCTGCAGGCTTCCCAACACTCAGGTCTGAGTGTTGAGGCTGGAAAGGATGGCCAGCTGCCCCTTACACACTGCAGTTACATTTGCACACACTGTATCTACTCCTATTGTCTGCACTCTCCACTGACGTCTGAACACATCACCCCAGCTGCACATCCCGAGGACATGTTCCAGTGCCTGCATATTCACAGCTACCACTCCCTCCTGGATGCTACTGGAACAGACCAGCAGACCTCACAGTGCACGTGGCTGTGGAGACTCACTGTTCACACTGTATTGCCTGGCAGGTGCACGTGCACACACCTTCCACTGCCCAGTGCCACATCATTTTCACAACACACATAGCATATGGGACCCACTACAATGGGTTGGGTGCCTCCCATGTGCACCACAATGTTAAGCACTTTTATACATCACCTCTTTATTTGGGTTCATTCCAAAGCAACCCTTGAAACAGAAATTTGGGAGTAAGTAGTTTAGTGGGGAGATGATCCAGCAATTACTATGGAGAATGGGGAAGTCAGGCAGCAAGGGAACCCATAAAAGATGGTATGAAGGACTTATTGCTTCAGCAACTGGGGCTGGTGCCCATGGGGGGCCTCTGGAAAACTAAATGTAACCAGACTCAGAGTCTCCCACCCAGAGGAGAGAAATCTGGGATACTTCTGTCCCTCATTGAGAGATGTTCAGGGACATCAACTCCTTGGCATTTCCTGCCTCCTTCAGCCCAGCACTTCCAGCCTCAAGGGAGCACCATCACACAGAGACATAGAAAGCTCCTGATCCTGGCAGATAGGGGGTCCATGTGCAGGTAACTGTCAGGTGGGCTGAGGGGGTATAGGCAAGACAGCAACAGCATCTGTTACATCTCCCAATCCACTGATGGGACAACAGGGCCTGGAAGAGGCTACATTACCTTCTTCAAGATCACATGATTAATGAAGTGAGGAACCAGGATTCAAATTCAAGCCTGTCTGACTGCAGAACCCACCTTCTTACCCCTTGTATTACCTTCCTGGGGCTGTGAGAACAAAGTACCAGAAGTTGTGTGGCTTAAACAACAGAAATGTACTGTCTCACAGTTCTGGGGGCTGGAAGTCCGAGATCAAGGTGTCAGCTGAGTTGATTCCATCTGGAGGCTCTGAGGAAGAGTCTGTTCCAGGCCCCTCTCCTAGCTTTTAGTGGTTTGCTGGTAGTCTTCGGTGCTCCTTGGCTTGTAGGCACATTGGCCCCATCTCTGTCTTCATCTTCATGTGGCATTCTCTCTGTGTTCATGGCTCTATGTCCAAATTTCCTCTTCCCATAAGGACGTCAGTCATATTGGATTAGGGCCCACCCTAATGACCTCATCTTAACTAATTACATTTGTAACTATTCTATTTCCAAATAAGGTCACATTCATAGGTACTGGGGGTTAAGACTTTAAAATATGAATTTTGAGGAGATACAATTCAACTCCCACCATGCTTGCTGCTGCCCCTACATACTCTGTGGGTGCTTGTTCTTCATTCCCATTTTCATCCTCTGAGCTTATCCACTGCATCCTGGACCAAGCATCCTTTACCTCATATCCCCTGCTGGCCCTACCCACCAGGCAGTGGGTATGACTGGGTCACAGCCAGAGGGCAGAGGACACATCGGATAGAGGAAATCTGGAAGAAGGCCTCAGTGAAGGAGCCTGGGCCCAACGTCTACCTTAAACCTGAGATTCAATCATCAAATACAATTTTTTTTAAAAAGTATTATGGAAATAAAACACTGCCAAAAATCTTTCTTAAATCACAGTGCATGCAATGAGCAGTCTGTGTTTATAACGAACAAATTATGCCAGATACACTTGATTGTGCCTTTGAGGGAACTAAGAAATTAAGGGATGGAAAAGATGAGAGAGACGCAATACATCTTGATTTTAATACAGCAATTGATACATTGTCTTGTGGTATTGTCTCTGCAAAATTAATTCAAATTGGCTTGGTGAGGAGAACTGTCCCTGGGGTTGAAAACCAGTGAAAAGATAAACAAACAAATAATGATTAAAGAAGAAAACCAAAGCCCACAGCCCTGAGGTAGGGAAAGGAAGGAGGGTGATGGGAGAGAGGGACAGACCTGGCTTTTCAGTCACTCAGAAATTTGTGTATGTGATCTGGGGAGGTTGGGGAGGGGCAACCAAGAAAAGGGGTTGACCAGTAGCCTACCAGACAGTGGGAATTGCCAAGGGCTCTAAGCCAGGTGGCTCACCCACCCCAAGAGACTGGAAACTGGAGGCTGAAGGAACCTACCCCTGGACAGGGCAAACCCATTAAAAAATGAATATAGTTGACTTCAGTAGCAATGTCAGGTACTAAGTTGTGGTCTTAGTTTTTGCTTTTTTAAATGCAGATGACTTGAAATGGTCACCCATTCTTTAGAATCACAGAAGCCTGACTTGGGCTCAGAGTGCTGGAGTTGGCAGGAGACTTACTGAAGGGGCCCCCCTCTGCCTAGATGGGGTGACTCAGAGCCACAGAGAGAGACAGTTGCAGCATGGTAGAAATATAGATTCCTGGGCCTGTGACTCAGAGCTTCTGATTTTCATGGGCTCAGGAACTATCCTTTTTAACAGGTTTACCAGGGGTAATTCTGGTCTGTGGATTAGAATGAGAAACACTGGCCCAGTCACACTTGATCCTTCCAGCCTGTTCCCTGTCCTTCCTTTCCCCATCCTTCCTTCTTTCCTTCTTTCCATAACCCTTTGGTTGCATGCCTGCTGTATGGAAGGCAATGTCCCAGGTCCCAGGGATACAGAGGTAAAAGGTGATGCCCATCTGTGAGAAGCAGACAGAATATCCAGCAGGAGAATTTATAGGAAAT
>VMDR010014937.1:0-22911 GCA_007922815.1 Macrotus californicus | reverse complement strand
TATTCGTTAAAGTACATTTGGTTATGAGTAACAGACCCCAAGGGAAGCCAAGGGAAGCAGGTTAAGGGATTCACTAGAGGGATGCTGCTGTTTCTAACGGGACTCATGGAAGAACTGGATAACTGGGCCTTGGGGCAGCGGCTCACAGGAAACACACATCACCTCTGAGGATCCCAGACAATTTCCACAGAAGGAGTGACCCCTGTGAGCTGTCCAGACACTCCCAGAAATGTCTATGACGTGCTCTGCTGAGTGCCCACGATCGTGGGCCATTTCCTCAAAGAGGTGGTGGTTCAAGTGGGTTGTGGACAGAGAACACTTCACAGTAGGCGGAGCTTTCACATATAACCATTTTCAAATTAAAAGAAAACATAGTCATTGCTTCACTTAAAAAAACAAAAAACCTGTGGCTAGTGTGGCTCAGTGGGTTGAGCGCTGGCCTGAGAACCAAAGGGTCCCTGGTTCAATTCCCAGTCAGGGCGCGTGCCTGGGTTGCAGGCCAGGTCCCCAGCGGGGACTTGTGGGGTGTGGCCACACATTGATGTTTCTCTCCCTCTCTCTCTCCTTTCCCCTCTGTCTAAAAATAAATAAATTTTAAAATCTTAAAAAAAAAAACCATACTCCTACTCTGTTACCATTCAAGTGAGATATGGTTGGGAATGAGAATAATTCATTAAAATTTATTCTTACACTAATGATGCTGGCAATCATATTGACCTTTGAAGTGATCATCCAAAACACCTATTTATTCTAACATCATTCTTCGCATTTTTTGTGCATTCATTACATGCCCCTGTGAGATGTATAATAAATATTTAACTTCTACAAAATATGAGATATAGTTATTACTTTTATTATTTTATAGGTGAGAGAACCGAGGCTTGGAAAAGTTAACTCATCTACGATTTCACGTCTAGGAAATATTAGTAAAAATATTTATTTATCGCTCAGGCTTCAAAGACAATGGTTAAGAGAAGTGTTCTAATATGGAGGATGTTATGGAGGATCCTAAAATATAAAGAAAAACTGGGTTAAAGAAACACTATGGCCTTATTTAAGAGCGTGTTTTTGTTCAAATGAGCGAAGTCTTGAAGAGCAGGAACCCGACGAACTCCCTCAAGCCCCGGAGGCGACAGGCCCTGTGTTTCATCGTCAGGTGTGGTAGCACCACCTAGTGGCAAAAAAAGACACAGCCCTATTGAGTGATTTTCTTCATTGGACGACTAACCCCATGTATAAGGGTGATAGAGATCAATTTGGGGCTTCCAATGAAAAGCAAAATGAGCAAATATGTTTATTTTCTTTACCTGGAAAATGGCACTAAAACTTAGCTAATTAAATAAAAATGCTATTAATTCACGAAGGCAGAGACCTAGAGACAAACCCAGGGGATAAAGACTTCTACAAACACGTGGAAGACAGAAGACAGAAGGACGTGACTTAGAACAGAGGAAGTTCATGTTTTTCTACTCATCATGTTAAGTTCCTAATGTTTCTTTTATCAATAAGCAGTCGACTATTTATTCCCTGATAATGAAGTCTGAAGCAGAGACGGACTTATGTGTTTCTTTGCATCGATGAGGCAAACCAAACTTTGTGTGCTTATCGCTGCGGTAAAGTTGATGACATTTCAGACAGCATTTGAGTCATTTCTCAGCTAGGAGGTTGGCAGAACCGTCACAGGCTGTTTGTTGCCCAAAAGGAAAAAGCGAACCTGACTTCCTTAGCAATCATGTAGTTTATAGAGAAGTCTAGGCTTCTGTTCATCCTGTTCTTTCTGGAGTTTGTTTTCTTCCCTCTTCACCCAATGAGACACTACTCACCTTTAAGACAGCTTGGTGACCCTCCCTCCAGCAGCCTAGCAAAGCACTCCACCCACCCACCCGTCACATGGACTAAGTGAGCATCTCTAGAGGTTATGGAGCACCCCAAGCAGATGCCCATCACTGCACACGTGACCCTGGGTTTAATCACTTGTTTCTGCATTTGTCTTCCCCATTGTAATGAGAGTTCCCTGAGGGCAGGGACCTGGTGTTATTTATTTGTGTTGCTGAACATCTGGTGGGACATAATAGATGTTTATTTCATAAATGAATGGAGAGAAGTAATTGTGGCTCCACAACAGACCAAGAAGAAACACAGATGCCCCTGTAGCTAGAACTCTCAGGCTGCAGGGCCAAGGACTAGATTGAATTTTTTTAAATATGTTTTATTGATTATGCTATTACAGTTGTCCCATTATCCCCCTTTTATTGCTCTCCGCCCTGCACATCCCCTCCCACCTGCATTCCTTCCCTCTTTAGTTCATGTCCATGGGTTGTACATATAAGTTCTTTGGCTTCTATATTTCCCTCTACTATACTTAACCTCCCCCTGTCTATCTTCTACCTACCATTTATGTTTCTTATTCCCTGTACCTTTTCCCTCTCTCTCCCCACCCACTCCCCTGATGATAACCCTCCATGTGATCTCCATTTCTGTGATTCTGTTCCTGTTCTAGTTGTTTGCTTAGTTTGTTTTTGTTTTTGTTTTACTTTCAGTTGTTGATAGTTATGGGTTTGTTGTCATTTTACTGTTCATATTTTTTATCTTCTTCTTTTTTTTAGATTAAGTCCCTTTAACATTTCATATAATAGGGGCTTGGTGATGATGAACTCCTTGAACTTGACCTTATCTGGGAAGCACTTTATCTGCCCTTCCATTCTAAATGATAGCTTTGCTGGATAGAGTCATCTTGGATGTAGGTCCTTGCCTTTCATGACTTGGAATACTTCTTTCCAGCCCCTTCTTGCCTGTAAAGGTTTCTTTTGAGAAATCAGCTGATAGTCTAATGGGAACTCCTTTGTAGGCAACTGTCTCCTTCTCTCTTGCTGCTTTTAAGATTCTCTCCTTTTCTTTAATCTCAGGTAATGTAATTATGATGTGCCTTGGTGTGTTCCTCCTTGGGTCCAACTTCTTTGGGACTCTCTGGGCTTCCTGGACATCCTGGAAGTCTATTTTCTTTGTCAGATTGGGGAAGTTCTCCTTCATTATTTGTTCAAGTAAGTTTTCAATTCCTTTCTGTTCCTCTTCTCCTTCTGGCACCCCTATGATTCGAATGTTGGAACGTTTAAAGACATCCCAGAGGTTCTTAAGCCTCTCTTCATTTTTCTGAATTCTTGTTTCTTCATTGTGTTCTGGTTGAATATTTCTTTCTTCCTTCTGGTCCAAACCATTGATTTGAGTCCCTGTTTTCTTCCTGTCACTGTTGGCTCCCTGTGCATTTTCTTTTATTTCACTTTTTATAGCTTTCACTTTTTCCTCTATTTTGCGACCGTACTCAACCAATTCTGTGAGCATCCTGATCACCAGAGTTTTGAACTATGTATCTGATAGGTTAGCTGTCTCTTCATCGCTTAGTTGTGTTTTCCCTGAAGCTTTGATCTGTTCTTTCATTTGGGCCATTTTTTTTTTTCTGTCTTGGCGTACCTATTACATAGTAAGGGGCAGAGCCTTAGGTGTTCACCAGCTCGGGGCAACCCAAGTCACTGCATTGTGGTGCTATATGTGGGGGAGGGTCCGAGAGGGAACAGTGCCGCTTGCTCAACCCTAGACCGGTTTTCAGTCACTTCCCTCACTACCCACAAGCAAATTGGACCCTTCTGGTGCTGATTCCCAGGTGGGTGGGTTTGTGTCCATTCTAGGACCTGTGGGTCTCTCCTACAACTCTCCTGTGAGGCTGGAAGTTTCTGCAGCTGCCTCAACCTCCATAGGTGTTTTCAATCAGAGGTTTGAGGCTTTATTTTCCCCTCGCTGGAACCCTGGGTTCCATGGTCTGTCTTGCTCCCCAGTTGTTCCTCCTGGTTTATCTGCACGCAAATGTGGGACCACCCAGTCTGCCAGCCACCACCTCACCCAGTCTGGTCCTCCAGCTGCCGCCTTGCCATGAGTTCTCTCCACCTGGCTGCCACTCTCCACCCCTCCTAACTGGTATGAATGAATGTTTCTTCTTTAACTCCTTGGTTGTTGGACTTCCATACAATTTGATTTTCTGGCAGTTCTGGTTGTTTTTTGTTTTTAAATTTGTTATTGTCCTTCTTTTGGTTGTGCAAGGAAGCACAATGTGTCTACTACGCCTCCATCTTGGCTGGTGGATTGAATTTAAGAGTCAGAGTGGATCACAGGCATATCAGTGGCATACGCAGTAAGAGACAAAGACAAAGAGCAGGGTGATGGACTGCTGAAGAAGTATGCTCTGGTTATCTTCCTCAGCTAAAACCAGGATCTCATCAATATCATCAGTGTAGTAAATGGAGAGAATTGTGTAGACTGACAAACATAGAGGTGTGTACATTTGTAGGGCCAGAGAACCTCCAAGTGACAATGGACTGGCTCAGACTCTTCATACCTGAACTGAACGTTATCTTTAGATGTAGTAGCACCATCTAGTGGCGAAAAAAGACATCGACCCATTGAGTGATTTTCTTCTCTGGGCAACTAAAGTGATTTATAAGAGTAACATTAATCTGAGGCTTAGAAAGTCTCAAGCAAACGGGGGATAAACTAGTAAAACATTGTGGTGAGGGTGAAAATGTGCTACATATAGCCTTTAAGTATGGTTTTAATAGCATGAAGTTTGAGATGTGATATTCATATGTGTTGTTACAAATTTTGGAATTTTGAAAGCTCATGGGGGGATTTTTAGGTTTGAGACTCATTTCTACAACTGAGGGAATGTGATAGATGGCGCTTCCTGCTGCATTGTTGTTGTTTTTTTACAATTTTCTACCAATTTAGTGTAAAGAAACCAACAGAAATCCTCTTCTGTCCAAAAACATGTCCAAACTATAAAGAGAGCACTTACATGGCTAGGTCATTGGACTGGCGAGGAAATTTCATATTTTGTCTTCTATATGTCCGTATTATTTAATTTTATTTTAAAATGTGTATTATTATTGTAATTATATTAAAACAAACCACCAAAACCATCGTCTAAATCGGCGCATGGTGAGGAGTCACCTTACCCCTCCCTGTTCAGTGTTTGGACAGTGTTCTCCATGTGATTGCAAGTCTTTGTGGTTACCGGTAGGAGGCGGGAAGGAAATGTGAGACTAGATATTTACAGGCAAGTCCTATTTTCTTTCTCCACTCTGTTTTTCCCAGGACTTCGCAGGAGAATAGGGTTAAATGAGACAGTTCTAAAAACTTGACATTTCAGCCTGCAGTTGATCGTCCTGACCACCAGGTGGCGTTTGTGTGTCTCACTGGGAAACATTTGAGTAATAATTATCTAGAAAGGAATTTTTAGAATTTTGGGATGTTTGACAAATCATCAAATGAACTCACGGAGAAATGGAGTATAGGTGTTTCTGGATGCATTTTTATGAACAGATCAGAAATTAAGCTTCCAAAGGGCTGATGCAAGTATTTCCAATACTTGTCCCAGCGTTGGGCGCAAGGTAAATGCTAGAAAATATTTTTGGAACCAAAGATCTAACTGTGAAAATAGCACTGTTTTATTTAAAGAAACCTAGAATTTCTTCATTTGGCATTCTTAACTTGCACGTGTTATCGACAATATGATGCAGAAGTAGCATTAGAATCTGTAAAATTAAGAATGAAATATTTTAAGGACTGCATTGTCCTGGCTTTCGCTTCATGAAATCTGTTTCCCTGCAGACCCCACTGAGCTCTACATTTGAAAAGTGACCCAAGTTAGTGGGAACATGAAGTCACTTGTTCATATGCATCTCCAGACAGGCAGTCATTCTGTAGGTATATTTATTGAGTAACTACTATACGTATGAGATGCTGGAATCACTCAGATGTTTTGACTGGGGATGAGATGCTGGCTTTCCTTATGTGTCTTGCATTTACCAGCTAGTCTGAATGGACTTTTGAATAGATGTTTCTGGAGGCCAAGGCATGATTACTTTCAGTCTGATCTCCTGACTTGTCCCTAAATCCCTTCCTTTCCTCATTTTTGGCAACTCCACCTCCACTTTCAAATTCTCCAACTCTAGAATTAATGAGAACAGATTAGTTACTAGAATCAACGTTAATCTGACAAAGAAAGTTTTCAACCAGTTTCAGACACACTTCCACGTGGTCTTTGCCTCATAATGCTTGTGTCAATCTGAACTGGACACTCCACTGGTTTTCCGAGGCTGCCGTACCACAAACTGGGTGGCTTTAAACAGTATAAATTTATTCTCTCACAGTTCTGGAGACTAGAAGTCCAAAATCAGGATGTCTCCAAGGTCATGTCTCTTCCAAAACTTTTGGGAGAGGATTCTTTCTTGCCTCTTCCATCTTAGGCACCCTCAGGCACTGGCTGGCTTGTAGACATATCACCCCAAACTCTGCCTCCATTGCCACACAGCTGTCTCCTCTTTGTCCTTGCACTTCACATAACATTCTCTTTTCTCCTCTTCTTACACAAACACAAACGGCAGTCACATTGATTAAGGGCTCACGCTACCCCAGGACGTCCCCATCTTAACTAATTACATCTGCACAATTGACCCTGTTCCCAAATAAGGCCACAGTCAGGTTCCAGCAGTTTAGTGCTTTGGCATATGCTTCCAGGGGACAGAGTAGAACCCATAAATGACTCAACTAATTTGCATTTCAGTTTCCAGTACAAAAACTCTGTACAAAAATCTGTACCAAAGTTCCTATTTTATAGGATTTTTCTGAGAATTAAATGTGATGCTTAGCCACAGTTTGAAATTAAACACAGTTGTGACAAGAAAATTTTTTAAGGATACATTTAATGTTGGTGAACAACCAGATGCTCTTTGGAGGCAGGTCTGCAAGAGAGTTCATTTAGTAAGCTAGGTCACAAATGTCTTCTCTATAAAACAAACAAACATTTTTTAAAACATTGGCATTGAAACATTGGCTTAAGAAGAAATTCATGTAATCGAGCCCTCACCTCATTGCAGACCAGTCAGCTGAGTTACTGGTATTTCATTAGTTCTTGGTCCACCTAAGTTTGTCTTTTTGTTTCCCTTTGAATAGGTCTCTAAGAAAGCAGACTATTTTATTAGCCTTGAGGCCTGGGAAAACGGCTTGTACTACTCGTTTCTTCCCTCTCCTCTCAAACTTCTGTTACTTGGACATTGAAACTTCAACGTTCATGTCTCAATTTTTTCCTCATATTTTGACTGTAGGGATCTGTGCACTGTGCTTTGGAAACCACCCCCATTCAATCCTGCACCCCATTAATTCATTGTTTAACTCATCTACTTGCTGTTTAGCTCATCTACTTGCTTATATTTATGATTCATTCATTGATTCCACAAACTTGTACTGAGTGCTTCTACGGTGTCAATGACTATTTGGAGAGTATTTCTTAGATTCCCAGCTTGTTTTTGGAATTGCACATTCTGAAATCTAAGGATGTTGAATTTATTGTCTTCTTTAAGAATGTTTTATCTCAGATTTCTAGGATGTGATTATTTGTTCATCTTTGTCACTTGGGATCCCTGTTCATTTGGGGTTGCTCATTCGGTCAGCCCCCTGTTGACTATGGGGTGACCTTGGAACACAACGCCACATGGGTAAGGTCAGTAGCCCACTGTCTGTGCCCAGGGCTCTCCATCCTATCGGAGGTCTGTAGTTCATGAAGTTTCTGTGGGTCTTCCAGGGCCCATGACCACATTCAGTGCTTTGGCCTGAGGCCAATTGCTGCTGCCACCTGCTGCCCTGCCTAAGCAGAGGAAAGGGCCAGATGATCCAGCTGTATCAAGGGTAGCCCCCCACCCCTCACAGAATCTTCTGGAGCTTTCCAAGATGCTCTCCAAGTTTGGGGCTTCCCTCCATTTCTGTAAAAGTATGCTTTCCTGTGGTCTTCTGTATCAGATCTGTTTCTGTATCCTAGAAGTTCCTCAAAAGCTGGTCAATTGATGAAGTTTTGGGTTCACAATGCCATTAGATTTCGTTTCCATTTCTGTCATCCCCCCCGCCCCAGATTTGGGGAGGAAGAAAAGGCAAAGGTATTTGCAGTCTAATCATCTTTATCCAATTTCCCTTCTTAACTGGCCTCTATTTCAATTCTGTTCTGTAGTCAGCATGTATCTCGGAGCTTAAATCGATCTGAATTGCTAAACACTGGCCACAACACTCAGGAGAGGGTTTCTGTACTTAATTCGGTTCCCTCCTGGGCGTGTCAGAAGCAAAGCAGAAGGAAAATGCTAAGGAGTTCAGAGCTGCAGCTGAGTGAAGGCTTCCATGTTGCACCTTGAAGAACAGGAAGAACTGGACGTGTAGAGACAGGTGTACAAGAGCGGCAACTAGATACTCTGGCTTGGGATGTTGAATTTAGTCACTTAAAGTGATAAGGGGGAAAGTCTGTCAGATTCTTTTGCTCACTTTTTAAAGTAAACTATACAGAAAGTGTAGTAAGAAGTAGTTTCCAGATATTAAGAAAAAAAATCTACAGACAGAGCAACTATCAGAGAACATCTATCACACAATCAAGGTCAGGTGACAAATAAAAACCAAGGGTTCCTATTAGTACGTGCGCATCTAGGGACCACTTAATGCCCATCTGTGTGTGTGCACACTCATGTGCACATGTGCAAGCACACACATTACAGACGTAGATTCAACCCCAGGTATCTCCTACTGCCACCTGATATAATACATATTTTGAGAACTATATGTGTAAACTCTTCTAGTACCCAGATACCATTTAACAGGCATTTAATAGTTTATTAAAACAAAGTCTAATCTAACACTTCAGAAACTATTGATAAGGTACTTTTGGGGAATGGCCCAGGCTTTAGACAATGGTTTCTGCAGAATTATTGAACAGATTAGACTCTCAGTCAGTATAATTGAGGGGGCACCTCTAGGCAGCCAATTCTGAATACATTTTTTAAAAAAAAATTCAATATGAAAAGATGATTTGAAAAATCCTAGCTGGGAAATTGGGGGCTGAAATGGTCAAGATGGTTGAATCAGGAGGCTTCCCAAATGGGTACCGTGCATTTATCTTTATCCTAAAGGAGCCTGGATTTTTTAACTCTTGTTTTTAAATTGAATTTACTGGGGTGGCACTGGTTTACAAAACCACACAGGTTTCACACGTATAGCTCAGCCAAACATCATCTGCATCCTGCATCATGTACCCATCATCCAAGCAAAGTTTTTTTCTGTCCCCATTTCTACCCCTTTGCCCACCTCCACCTACCCCCCACCCTCCCTTCCCTCTGGTTATCACTGTTGTGACTCTAAATTGTGTGTCTGTGTCTGTGTTGTTTTTTTTTGCTCACTCCTTCACCTTCTTTCATCGATCCCCCCCCAAATCCCCTCCCCAACAGCTGTCAGCCTATTCCATGTTTCCGTGTCTCTGCTTCTATTTTATCCGTTTATTTTGTTCATTGAAGTCCACATGTAAGTGAAATCATATGGTATCTGTCTTTCTCTGACTGGCTTATTCCACTTAACATAATAATTTCCAGGTCTATCCATTCTGTTGCAAAAGGTAAGATTTCCCTTTTTTTATGGCCGCATTGTATTCCATCATGAAAATGTAGCACAGCTTTTGGATCCACTCATCTACTGATGGGCACTTGGGGGGTTTCCAGACCTTGGCTATTGTAAATGCTGCTGCAATTTGCATCTCTGATGATTAGAGATGGTGAGATTTTCATCTGTGTATTGGCCATCTGTATGTCTTCTCTGGAGTAGTGTCAGTTCAGGTCCTTTGCCCTTTTTTTAATTAGATTGGTATTTTTTTGGTGTTGCTCTGTATAAGTTCTTTATTTATTTTGGAAATTAAATACTATTCAGACGTATCATTGGCAAATATCTTCTCCCATTCAGTGAGCTATCTTTCCATTTTGTTGGTTACTTTTGCTGTACAAAAGCTTTTTAGTTTGATGTAGTCCCATTTTTGTATTTTTTTTCCTGTTTCCCTTGCCTGAGGAGATATATTGGCAAAAATATTGCTACAAGAGATCTCTGAACTTTTGCTGCCTGTTTTCTCCTAGGATTTTTATTGCTTTGTGACTTATGTTTACATCTTTTACCCATTTTTAGTTTATTTCTTGTGTATGGTGTAAGCTAGTGGTCTAATTTCATGTTTTGATGCACCTAATTTTTCCCATACCATTTACTGAAGAGAGTGTCTTTACTCCATTGTATGCTCTTGCCTCCTTTGTCAGATATTGACCTTCAAGGCTTGGGTTTATTTGGGGGTTCTCTGCTGTGTTCCATCGATCTACATGCCTGTTGTTATGCTCATACCAGGCTGTTTGATCACAGTGGCCTGGGAGTATAATTTGTTATCAGGTATTGGGATCCCTCCAGCTTTCTTCTTCTTTCTCAAGATTGCTGGGGCTGTTAGAGGTCATTTTTGTTCTAGATCTGTGAACTATGCCATTGGTGTTTTAATAGCAGTTGCATTGAATCTATAGATTGCTTTGGGTAACATGGACATTTAATGATGCTAATTCTTTTCATCCATCAACATAGCATACGCTTCCCCTTATTTGTGTCTTCCTCAATTTCTTTCTTCAATGTCCCATAATTTCCTGAGTACAGGTCTTTTACATCCTTGGTTAAATTTACTGCTAGGAACCTTTGATTGTTGCAGTAGTAAATGAGATTGTTTTAATTTCTCTGATAGTTCATTATTGGTATATAAAAATGCCACCAATTTCTGAATACTAATCTTGTATCCTGCTACTTTGCCAAATTCACTTACTAGATCTAGCAGATTTTTGGTGGAATCTCTAGGGTTTCCTATGTACAAGATCATGTCATTTATGAATCATGTTTTACTCCTTCCTTGCCAGTTTGGATGCCTTTTACTTCTTGTCTGATGGCTGTTGCTAGGATTTCCAGTATTATGTTGAGAAAGTGGACATCCCTGTCTTCTTCTAGATATTAAGGGAAACACTTTAACTTTTTGCCCATCGAGTATGATGTTGGCTGTGGGCTTGCCATCATACAGCCTTTCTTACGTTGAAGTACAATCCCTCTATTCCCACTTTGCTGAGAGTTTTTATCATAAATGGGTGCTGGATTTTTTTCAACTGATTATCTGACATCTATTAATATGATCATGTGATTTTTATCCTTCATTTTCTTACGTGTCATGTTTATTGATTTGTGAATACTATACCAATCTTGCGTCCCTGGAATAAATCACGACTATGGTGTATGATCTTTTAAACATATTACTGGATCCAGCTTGCTGATATTTCATTGAGGATTTTGGCATCTATATTCATCAGGGATATTAGCCTATATTTTTTTCTTTGTAATGTCTTTATCTGGTTTTGAATTAAGATAGTGCTGGCCTCATAAAAAGAGCCTGGAAGTCTTCCCTCCTCTTGAATTTTCTAGAACAGTTTGAGATGGATAGGTGTTAATTCTCTGAACGGTTGGTAAAATTTGTCTGTGAAGCCATCCAGTCCAAGACTTTTGTTTGCTGGAAGGTTTTTGATTACTGCTTCAATTTTAATCATTGTAATTGATTTATTCAAGTTTTCTGATTCTTCCTGGTACAGTTTTGGAAGATTATGTTTCTAAAAATGTATCCATTTCACCCAGGTTGTCCAACTTGTTGCTAGTATTTACTTACAATCCTTTGCGTTTCTGTGATGTTTTCTCTCCACTTTCATTTCTGATTTTCTTTGGGTCCTCCTTTTTCTTGATGAGTCTAATTAAACTTTCATCAATCTTGTTTACCTTTTCAAAGAACCAGCTCTTGGTTTCATTGATCTTTTGTATTTTTTTTGTCTTTGTGTCATTTATTTCCACTCTGATCTTTATTATTTCCTTCCTTCTACGTATTCTGGGCTTTGTTGTTGTTCTTCTAGTTCTTCTAGGTGGAAGGGTAGATTATTTGAGATTTTCTTGCTTTTTGAGGTAGGCCTGTACCACTGCGGCCTTCCCTCTCAGGACTGCTTTCACTGTGTCCCGTAAATTTGGGGTTGTGTTCATTTTCACTTGTCTCTCAGTAATTTTTTATTCCTTCCTTGATCTCATTATTAACCCATTCATTCTTTAATAACATGCTATTTAGCCTCCACGTTTAAATGACTTTCAGTTTTTAATTGTAGCTGATTTCTAGTTCCATACCTCTATGGTCAGAGAAGATGCTCGATATGATATCAATCTTCTTGAGTTTGGTAACACTAATTTTGTACCCTAACCTGTGGTCTATTGAGAATCTTCCACGTGCACTTGAAAAGAATGTAGATTCGCTGCTTTGGGATCAAATGTTCTGGAAATATCAATTAAGTCCATCTGACCCAGTATGTCACTTAAAGTCGTCATCGCCTCGGTGGTATTTTTGTCTGGAAGACCTGTCCATTGATGACAGTGGGGCATTAAAGCCCCGCCTATGACCATTGCTCTCCTTCTCTCCCTTAATGTCCACCAAGATTTGCTGTACTCTTAGGTGCTCCTCTGTTGGGTGCAACTTGTTTACAAGGGTTATAGCCTCTTGCCGGATGGAGCCTAAGGGGCTATGGACTTCTAAAAGGGTGAAAAATAGGGCTTTAGAGGTTGGTTCAAGGGCCTCAAGCCTCCCAAGATACCGCACTGTTTGGTAAAAACTTGACCAAGACACGTGTCACGGAAGCCAACATTACGTGTCTCGTGGCACAAAACAGTCGGGAAGATGCATCTGTTCTTTACTATGCACTTTGATTCCTCCACTTTTTTTTTTAACATTGACCTAAGTAAAATTTAAGAAAACAATTATTATGAATTTAGCTTTTATTCAAAATTAAATAAGCAAAAGCAAATTTTTCAGAAACTTTTACAAATTACTTACATAAAAGAAAGTTAATAGGGACAGTGATAAGTCTGCAACAAAGAATCACAAAAGTGTCCAGGGCAGCATGGACATAAACCATGTCATGGCATGGTGGTCTAATTATGATGGATAAGGCATAGCTAACATTTGCACCAAGACCAGAATTAAGAAATAAAACGTACTTTAAAAGCTTAGTTCTACATTAAGCTTCTTCTCTTCCCTCAGATCCTTAATGGGTTTAAACTATGTGATTTTTTTTTAAACAAACACATCATGTCAAACTATAAATTACATAGATGGGCAGTTAATGTGAAAAGCTCCTAAAATGTACAAACTAAACTGGTACTGAGTTGAGTTCTCCATTTGCCTTTATGTACAATTAAATGTAAACCATATTTTCACAGTTTTAAGTGTTTTATGAATAGATGCACAGTACCATCTCAGGTTGGCAATTGTTCCTGAAAACTGGCTCTAGGATCTGCACCCAGTGCCTGGCGGCCCCTGGGCCACACGTATTTACATAAATAGGAAAGCATCATAGTCAATGGTCAGGACAGGTCAGCAAGAGCAGGGTGCCCCACAGAACGACACTCAATACCACAGTTTACACACTTGTGCAAACATAAGCTTTAGGACGGAGAAATCTGAGGCAAGTCGTTTGCCAAAACTTGTATCACTGCTGTTGTAAACTTGGGCAGTAAGTGACCCTCGGCAAGTTCTGCTCTCTATGGCTTTTTTTTTTTTCTTTTAAAATCTTAAAGCCAGAGAAAATGCACACATACTATCCACACACTTGTGCTCACACACACACACACTCACACACACACTCACACACACACACAGAGTTCTCATTTCATTTTAGAACATGGTACATAGTGCAACTTCATCATCATGTAGACGGTTAACACACATTTGCTGCGTGTCTTTCTGTGCAAGTTCTTAGTGGTCTAAATCCTAGTTGAGGGTATTCATTTGCAGAACCACATGATTCTGGAGGTTGAAGGAAAAAACAAAAAAAAAAACACAAGAGTTTCATTACATTTCTCAAACCAGCACTGGATGTGCAAAGGCAGCAGACAACCTGGCTGTCAACACAGCCAGGTCAGGGTAACTTTAAAGGAAGATCCAAGCAGTTAGTTACTTAGATTGGTCTCTAGAAAAATAGGTCAGTATATGCTGTATCTTTGTCAACCTTTCTTTCAGAGACTTCATTGATAAAACCGACAGCTGGTATCGGGGATCCACAGGAAGAACAGCAAGAAGCCACCAACACCAGGCAGGTCCATTAGGAGTCGCCTAAAAATAATTGACATTTTAAAGAATTACTAAAACAAATATTTAGGTAGTAACAAACCACTAATCTAGTCTTTACTGAGCACTTGCCCCTATCAGGTCCTATCTCAAATTCTTTTAACCATAACATAAAAAAGGCTATTACTATGCCCATGCAAAATAGGGAAACTGAAGCTCAGAAATGTAATACAAATTGTCCAGGATCTCTTGGCTTATATGTGGCAGGGCCAAGATTCAAATCCAGACCTGACTCCACAGCCAACACACTTTTCTCTGCACTGAACGGCCAGCAAGCAGGGTTTTCTCAACCTCAGGCCACTGGCATTTGCTGAGACCTTTCCACACATTCTGGCCTGTTTAGCAGTACCTCTACCCTCTGTCAGTAGCTGGCACCTCCCTAGTTGTGACAATCAAAAATGTCTCCAGATGTTGCCAAATTGTCCCATTGGGGTGAAATTATCCCTGCTTGAGAACTGCTGTCTTTCTTTCTTTTTTAAAAAAGACTTTATTTATTTACTTCTAGACAGAGGGGGAAGGAAGGGCAGAGGGAGAGAAACATCAATGTGTGCTTGCTTCTCACATGCCCCCTACTGGGGAGCTGGCCCACAACCCAGGCATGTGCCCTGACTGAGAATCGAACTGGCGACCCCTTGGTTTGCAGGCCAGCGCTCAATCTACTGAGCCACACGAGCCAGGGTGAGAACTACTTTCTTAACATAGATATTAAAAACATTTTTTAAGTCAATTGGTATTTTAAATTTTTTTCAAAGACTTGTGAAATCCCAGGAAAGATATAAGAAAAAGGTCTTAGTTTCTTGCTTCTTTTAGGACATAAACACATGTCCAGCAAAGAAGTCCCTCTGATGTTGCAAGGGCTGGCTACTGGCTACTGAAAGGACTAGAAATTTATATAAAAGAATTTTTAAGCCACCTTTATGTACTGCCTGTGCTCAGCTCAGCACCGTGACCACCTCTTCTGCACATCAGAAACATCAGAAAACTACATTTCCCAGAACCCCCTTCTCCACACAGTTCCAAGTTAGACTTGGCCAATGAGAGGCGCTCCTGTGGGGTGTACAGGTGGAAGACAGGAAGCCAGTATTCTCTGAAGACGGTTGCCAAGTGTGGACAGAAGTGAGATTTCAGAGAACTCTTGAAAGCCACCTGCTCCATCCACTGCTGCAGATGAGACACTGGTAGGGACTTCCCTGAGGCTCCTAAGGATGACAGCAGGCAGCTTCCCTGCAAGCTCCTAGGCAGCAGTGCACTCCACTGTGACGGGGACTCCCTGACCATCACCCCACAGAAAACCGTGGCCTCCTGTGTTCCTGACCGAAGCCTGACTCACACAAACTCACAGGAGGCGGAGGGGCAGGAGAGGGCAGTGAAAGGTGAGGGGGTAAAGGCAATGTGATCGTAACATTGAATTTTTCTACAAGCTGGTTTGCTAACATTTAAAATTTCCTCATTCAACCTGGTGCTTATCAAAAGCTGTTTCCATCAAGTTTAATCAGATTCAGGTAGACAGGATTTTTAAAAAAACATGCTAGACACACTACTCAATGGGGAGATGGTCTGATGCTGAAACTTCAAGAATTCAGCCGGGATTCCAACAGACCTCAGCCAGCCTTTGAAAACGGGAGTGAGAGGCAGTGTGCCCCACAGTGGGCTTCTCTTTCCATCTCCCTATTTATTCATAGTCATTACTTTATGAAATCTACCACAAACATCTTTATTCAATTCAATTCAAAATGTTTATGCCTAAAAGCTAGTGCTCTGATGAGTCTAAACTCAGATTTTCCAGGACCGGGACACTTCTTTTATGCTTCCTACAGGGCCTGCTGCACAGATCTGCTGGTCTACAAAGTACTCACTGCATATTAACTAGATTAAGCTTAAATATAAACCCCAAGTACCGGAGCTAGACCATTAGACCATCAGTTGCCTGAGGAGTGAAGTATTAAGCATGAAGAGACAAAAATGAAAATAATTGCCAGTCTGAAAGTTGGGAGTAAAAGTGAGAAAAGAATTGTTTAAAGTATAGAAAATGATACATCTCTCAACTGTCAAAGAAGAACAGGGGACCGGCTCAAAGGCACAGTTGTCTCAAAGGCACAAGTTGCTCGGTGCTACCATGTACACCCTATTCCTCCTTCTGGAGAAGGGCGTGCTCAGTTGCGGCTTCCCCCTGCCCTGCCCCACCCTCGCTCCCACCTAACATGCCGTGCGCACCACTGCACCAGCGAGCGCGGTCGGGCTCTAAAGACGGGACAAAGGAAATGCTGTGTGGAAAGGGCAACAAAAAAGAAACTTAAAAATCCATTCATTTGGGCCTGTAAAAAAGGTGAGACTTTTGGAAACAACATCAAAGCCGTCATACCTGAAGGTTTTCCTCTCTCCTGGGCATTGATCCAAAGTGCTGAAGAATCTGGCTTCGAAATCTGTCTCTTAAATTCTGAAACCAGCTGCAGGCTTGAGAGTATACCAAATCATGAAGCTGTCTGAGATTCTCTATCTCGTCTTCATTCTTAACCTAGAAATACAACAGTCAGTAAGACTCCTGTGTCTAACCTTCCTTGTCTAACATCACCAACCCTACCGAAATGAGGAAAGAAAACAGAAAAACAAAGAATACCTATTTCAGTTCCAGATCAGAAAGTATTACGCTTATGCAATACGCATCATCTACTTCTGTCTCACAGAGTGCCAACGGGCCATCCCCAGAAGGACAGCAGAGCTGGCCGCCACCCAGCCTTGCTGTACTCAGAGGTGCTGCAGAGCCCTACCAACCCCTCCAGTTAGGGGGAAGGGCAAGACCGAGAGTGAGTTCTCGGACCAAGGTTTGCTCCAAGTCGCAATTCCTTTTGTCTTTATGGATCAGCGGCTTTCTCAGAGCAGTGGAACTGAGAAAGCAGAAGAACAGAGTTGCTATAATAAAAGGAAGGATTGTGGGGAGGGGGTTTAAGGTACAGACGACATGCGGAAAGTGTAACAGGACGGAAGATGAACATAATGATATCTTTTACCGAGGAACTGGATCAAAAGAACAAAAAACAATGTAGCAAATAGCTTAGCATATAAATCAGTATATCAAAACTAGAGAATAAATTACGGCATGACGGAATTCTGCTGTGAAGACCCAAAGCTGGGGCTGCCTCCGTCACCCCTCCGCACACCCATCAGACCACTGGGTCATGAAACTGTGGGCGTGAAACTAAATGCACCTGCCTTCCAGCCTGAGACCCAGAGTGGTGTCACAGAACACAGGTGGGAAGATGTGACATTAACTCGTCCCTCCCCTGGTGATTTCTGTAACACACATTTATCCCACTCCCTACCTGCCAGGGAGCTCTCTATTCACGTACATCAACACATCTGAACAAATACCAGGCTTGACTCAGCCTTTCCCACTTCAAGGATGACTCGATATAAAAACAATACAGGGACTCTAAAAACATTCTGAAATATTAAAGGTGAGCCTACAGCACATAAGAGACCAGAGAAAGCACCCTTTACTTTTGGAAACTTGAAATGAAACACAAGAGTTTAAAAGGCATTGACTTTTGCACAAGAATGTAAATGCCCTTAATGCCGCTGAGCTATTTACACTTAAAAATGGTCCAAATTCAACCAACTGCCCTTGTTAAGTGCCTGCCATGCAAATGCACACATGCACCCCAGGCACTGTGCCGGCTGCTGAGCCCGGAGAAATGAAGGGGATGTAAGCTCTGATCTCCGCGTTCCCTTGGAACTCGCCATGATTCAGAGCATGACAGGAAAAGGTATGTTGGACCTTATTTGCATAAGTATTGACGAGGGCCTCTGACAGGAAGGGCTGTTTTAGGAAAGAGCCTGGATACCAGTACATGCCTAGGACAGAGTACACCAAAGTGTGCTAGGAAAGAATGCTTTGCCGTACCTCAACATCTTCCAGGTATTCAATGTCTGCGGTGCAGTACCCATCTCTCACTCCTCTCTTTAAAACCCTAAACCGCTTTCCTCCGACCGTGTCCACCACAGACCTTCCATCGGGTAAGAAATGCACATTTCTAATTTGTAACATACAACCATAATCTGCAAAACTAAAAGAAAAACTCTAGTTAATATCAAAGTTCAAGCAACAAGCACGCAAGTTCTCAAAATATTCAAGGGAAGTTCCACTACAAATAAAATGTTCAAGTGCACAGGAAGCATACCTGTTCTGGGTGTCACTGACACACATCCCAAACTGCTTGGTTCCAGTCTGTATGCTCCTCCGAATCATCAGTCTGTATCTTGGCTCGAATACATGAAGAGGGCAAGGCACAGTGGGGTAGGCCATAGTGCAAACGAATATTGGAACATTCTTGGTCAAGCTGAAGAGGAAAGGAATTTATTATACATCATAACATGCAGCCGGAATGAGCGAAGCTTGCAACAATAATAAGTGAACAGGAAACAGAAAGAAAGAGTCCTAAAGAAGGTGACTTTTATTCTTACCAGGAACAAGAACAGGCATTGCCTTTATTACACTCACATGGATACAATATCCGACTAAAACTCTGTTTCTGACCCTCCCACATATACAAGTCCATCTGAGTTCGAGACACTGGAGTATCTTATAGCACTGAGTCCCTTTATGAACCCAAAAGCAATTGACCATAATTACTATTTCATATTAGAAATCTGTCTAAAATGCCCGTAACATGACATAATTAATATCTTTTATCTGTAAAATACTCTTAGTTACTCTTAGATAACAATAAGAAAAGATGAGCTCTCACAAAAGACAAAAAGGAAACCATCAAAAATATTTTCAAACTCACTATTCAAAACAGGTAATTCAGCCCTGGCTGGTATAGCTCAGTGGATTGACCATCAGCCTGTGAACCAAAGGGTCCCGGTTTGATTCCCAGCCAGGGCACATGCCTCCGTTGTGGGCCAGGTCCCCAGTAGGGGACGCTCAAGAGCCAACCACACATTGATGTTTCTCTTCCCCTGTCCCTTCCTTCCCCTCTATAAAAATACATAAATAAAATCTTAAAAAAAAACAAAACAAAAACAGGTAATTCAATAACATTTTTCCAGATAATTAAAATGATGCGTTTTTCCTTGCCAGATTGACAGAAAGTAAGGAGGACAAGGGTGACCCAATTTGACAAGGGTGTAGGAAAGCTGTCAGGGCAGGTGGCAGACTGAAACAGTATATCACGTTGAAGAAGAATTTGGCTAAAAGTATCAAAAACTTTTTAAAATGTTCATATTCTTTGAACCAACAGGCTCACTTTTTTCCCCCACAAGTACCAAAAGAATGTCCAATATAGTATTGTGTATAGTAGCCAAACATTAGAAGCAAAAAGAGAGTACTAGTAATTTTTGACACAGCCATAAAATGGGATACATTGAAAAATCTATATAATGAAAAAAGAGGTTATGGAATAATATGAATGAAATTACCCCATCTGTGTTTAGAATGTACTTATATGTATTAAAATAATGTCTAACATACAAGTGCCAGTTCCTCTGCATTTACGACTGTATTCTGCCATCACTGAGCACTTCCTTATAAACAAAAGAACTAGCGGGGAAAAAAGCCCCCGTAGCCCTATTAATTAGCAAACCTTGTAAGTAGCAGGGGAGGTACCACTCCTAAATGAAACAGCCTCGTCAGTAGGCAGCAAGAGTCCCTCACGCTTCTCTCCGTCACATCAGCTCCCTCCCATTCCTGCTCCACCTGTCACACGTGGACTGTACCCTTCTAGGGGGCTTGGGGGCGCAGGGGTCTGGCTGTGGCACTGTTTAAAAGTTCAGAAGTATGTCCCAGCTTTCTTACAGCTGGTTTTTTGCAGCACTGATCAAAAAGCTTCATAATCTTCATATCATATTTTTTATCATAAAATCACACAATAAGCCCTGGCTGGTGTGGCTCAGTGGATTGAGTGCCCACCTGCAAACCAAAGGGTCACAGGTTTGATTCCCAGTCAGGGCACATGCTGGGGTTGCAGGCCAGGTCCCCATTTGGGGGCACGTGAGAGGCAACTACACATTGATGTTTCTCTCCCTCTCTTTCTCTCTCCCTTCCCCTCTCTCTAAAAATAAATAAATCTTTAAAAAGTCACACAAGGAAACATCAGTTCCACAAGAAGACAAATCAATATTGATTTCTATAAAAAAAAAAGATCAAAAGTCTTTCTTCTGTTGAAGGCCACTGGCCCAATAAAGACATCTGGTGAGCACTTACTGAAAAAGAAGTCTACAAGCATGATTACATTTTTCTTAAAAAGTGAGAAATATAAAATCTTCAACTTATACAATCTGAAAAATAATGGAAACCAAATTGCTCAATAAAAAGAGCATACAAAAATTGCAATTTTATTCTTTAGTGTGTCTACTTAAAGTAAAATGAAAGGAAAAGAGTTAAGAAATCAAAAACCTACAGAAGAAATTTAAAGGGACTCAAGTGACTGGTGAAAGAGGGAAAGACGTGGAAGAAGGAAAGCACAAGAAAGGCACACAGAGGAACAGAGCCAAGTCCAACCACCCAGCCCAAATCAGCCGCAATGCGCTGCTAACAGCGGTCTGCTCTCCTGCAGCCCAAAGCCACCTCCGCGGGTGCCACTTTCCGTTACTAACTCAGCACTTTCATTCATTTAGAATTTGGCCCCTAAGTCCTGGCCCCCTTTTCCAATTTCAACCTCAGGCCTCAAGGTCCCACCTTCCAAACCCCTAACCGGCTAAACCCCTGCCAGTCCAGACCATTTGTCCTCTACCTTCCTCCTGCCCTGCCTCGAGGCCTGAGGGTCGCTGTCCCCAGCAACCAGTCACCAGCTCCACTTCCCCATTCCGGATTCCGCTCCCTGACATCACTGTAAGAGACCCCTCCCCCACCTAAAGTAGTGCCTCAGGGCAAAGAGCTGAGTCAGTAACTCTCAGTAGAACATCTGGAAGTTACCAAATGAGCTTCTTAGAAATTCTTTTTAGGACGGGGGAAGCTGACCAATATTTGTCTAAAATACTCCTCTGACTACACGGGTTGAAGTAAAGACAGGATCCAGCTTGGCGCAGGAAGGCTTCTCCTACTTTAAAAGGTGGCAGTTTATGACTCGACTGTGTCTTTACGAGGAGCAGCTTACTGTGAGAGTTCAGCAGTCTCTTCGTCGTATATTTTCTTCCTCTCGGACAGCTCATCAGGCAGATACTTCACTATTAACTCTTCCAACAGCTGAGTGACACAGTACCGCCGGTCTGCTAGGTACTAAAAGACAGTATTATTTTACATTCCAGTACTTTTTCCTACAGGATGAAACAGGCAAAACAGTTTAGCTGATATGGGAAAGCCTTTAGCACATATTCACACAGTCAATTCTGAACTCGTGACGGGACCTTAGAGTGGATGATGACGAACGGGCAAAGCTGTCTGAGACCCGGGCCCAGAGCTTGAAGACGCCCGGCCGCAGCCCGAACCCAGCACCCTAGGGAAGGCCTGTGTCAGCCGCTGTCAGCCCCGCCCCTGCCATCCCCCACACCAAAGGCCAATTCCTACCCGAGGGCTCAGGAGCCCCTGAAATGGGCATTTTTATGGAGAAACAAAAATAATGTGAGGAATAAAGAAAATGACGCATGTCTTATTTTTAAAAAGCAAAACTCTGCCCCCCGTTTTTGTTCCCTGTGTCAGTGGCAGAGTTTGCAGATAACACCTTTGCTTTCAGACCCTCCTTCCCTTGTCACTTCAGCACCACCCAGACCCTTGTATATAAGAGGTAGTTTCCCCGACGACCCCCAACTCTGTATCAAGTGGCACATTTTACCATTCCCTTCATACCCTGAAAAAGTGCCACCTACGTGTCTTTTTCTGTCGTTATTCCAACTGCTAAAAGCCATCTCCTTCACTCCTGCCTATGAAAAGCCCACCGATCTTTTAAGGTCTGGCTCCATTTTACCTTTTTCATAAAGTCTTCCTTAAATATTGGTCTATCTCCCAAGAACCCCACGTTTTACTGCTTGTACCATATAAAAGTCGGCCACCAACCATGCCCTGCACTGTGCCACCGACAGGGACACATCGTCCCTGCAACTGAGCCAACCGCACAGGGGCGGGGGCCCGGTCAGAGTGTACGCACAGAACTCTGGACAAAGAAAATGTCCCATCAAATGTATTTGATAAAAGAGGAAACACTCTTGGAAACAGTGGCGAGAGGAGATGAACAGAAGCCATCTTTTAATCTGTGGAGCCAGCATAAGTAAGGGTTTTGTCATTATCCAATGAAAAGTGAAGTAGAAAGGAAGGGAGGTCGGGAGATGGGTAAGCCCAGTGGTGTTCAAATGTTAGCATGAACTAGGGCTTGTCAAAATGCAGATCGCCGTGCCCCAATCCAGAGTTCCTGACTCAATGGTACTGGAGAGGGGTCTGGCATTTCTAACAAGCTCCCAGGTGATACAGCTGGGGGCCCACACTGAGACACACTGACAAGGGGCCCTCTTGGGCAGATAATATGCATACAGATAACTCACAATTACATTATAAAATTATTCAAATTATAGGCATTATAAAAGCAATTTTATTACCACTTTTCTGTTAAATTAATAAGGATGTTTTAAAATTTAATATGCATGCATTAAATTTGGGGAAATATGACCTCTTCTAAATTACTGATAGGAATCTAAATTTGTACACTTCTAGGGACCTAAGTAATTTGGTAATTGGTTTTAAGCATCTTATAAACACAAAACCTTTAAGCTAGTAATTTATCTCAGGAATTTATCCTAAGGAAATATTCAAAGACATAAAACATGGTACATGAAAAACAGAAAACAGAACAATCTACATAACCACCAGCGTTAAATCATTAGATTAACACACTGCCACGGAAATTCTATCT
>VMDR010014936.1:0-22918 GCA_007922815.1 Macrotus californicus | reverse complement strand
AAACTGGAGTATATGTACCCCTGAGGATACCCAAAAACTTTTCAAGAAGTCTAGAGACCTAAGTAGACTTTTAAAAATTCAGTTTCAAGATCCTCAACCTGACTGTGCATGCTTTCCTCCATATGTTTATTTCAACCACAGACCTGTGGTTAGGACACTAGGCTGGTTCTCCTTTCTCCCCTTCTTTCACAATAGCCCTTCTCCCATTGGATTACAGAAAGGCATAGTTGCATCCATATCAAATCTCATTTGGAATTTAATACATATACTTTTTATATTTAGTTTTTGTTTTTAAAATTTCTGTTAATCCATCTAAAATTAATTTGGTGTTTAACATGAGACAATAATATATCTATAGATCTAATAACTGATGTGAACATCTAAATAATTTCACTGGATAATTTACACTTTTATATTTATATCAAAATTCTTTTGTGCATACAAGAAAAGGATACAGTTAGTAGATGTATCTTTCCACTATTTTCCCAGAATTCCCTGTAGTTTTAGTGGCTACATGAGACTGTTCTGGCCAATGAGATGTTAAGTCTGCTAAGAATTAATGAAAAGATTTTTGTTTTCTTGAGACAAACACTGCCTCTTACTCCCCCCTTTTCCTTCCGTTTCCTGGATGTATGATGCCTGGAGGTGAAGACACTCTTTCCAATCCTCCCAGGAGAGCTTATCTCAGGGAAAGCAGAATCTATTCTCTTCTCCTGGTTGGTCTAAGGATAATTCCATCCCCATTGCCAATGGTTGGTTTAGTTATCGGGGTGTGACCCAATTCTGCACACTTTGTGAAGTTTGCTGTCAGCTTCTGTGAAAGTTCTTCCCTGTTCTTAAAAGAGACTCTTGGAAAGCCATTCTTCCTCCATCTTTCCTTGGATGTTTTCCTTCTGCACTATACAAGTTTTACAGTTTAGTTGCTTCAGGTTTGTCTGTTTTTTCCTAAATGGTAATATTTTTATGTGCATTAATAAATCCTTTCCTACTCAAGGTTAAAATATTCTATACTATAATGCCCTAATAATTCTAGGGTTCTGTTTTTTTCATTTTTAGCTCTTTAATCCATATGAGATTTATTGGGGATATGGTATGCAGTAGGAATTTGATTTTCCCCTCCACATGTAGAGCCAATTGTCCAACTTTCTTTGTTCAATAGTTCTTTCTTTTTTTTTTTTTTGCAATTGATTTTTAAAGCCACCTTCTGGTGGTAAAAAAATAGTTAATATTTATTTAGTATTTTTTAAATGTATCACATATAAACTTATTTAATCCTTACAACTTTATATGTATCTTCATATATATATATATATATATATATATATATATATATATATATATATATGTAAAAGTACCAGTGCATGATGCATTATTTACAATTCTGATTGAAAAAGGTCTAAAAACCATACTGTTAAAAATTTCATTTGGCAGCAAAACTTCACCTGAACTGGCACGTAGCTATCTACAGTCTTTTATTTATTCCTTTTAGTATGGCTATTAATACATTTTTGCTGCAGAGCTCTAAGTGTATTTAATTATAAGTTGATGCCCTTGAAGCTGTTTGGATGTGACATGAACAAGGTATGTATTTAGGATAGCTTTTCAAAATGGAAAGAATTCTAAATTTAGAAAACCATCTGGCTGGGGTTTCAGGTAAGGGTTGTGGACCACTACTATTTTTATCCCCATTTCACAGCTGAGGAAATTGAGATATAGAAGTTAAGTCACTTGCTCAAGGTCACATAGTTAACAAAAGAATAATCAATGTAATTAACAATACTCTTATTAGAGTTTTTGTGACAGTCATTTGGTTAAATGCAGTATATTCATTATCTCAGTTAATTCTCACCACAACCCTGTGAGTTACTGTTATTATTCCCATTTCCCAGGTGAAGGGACTGAAGCTTACAAAAGCCATACAACTCCCCTGAACACACAGCTGTTAAGGGTGGTGAGAAATGATTTAAAGACAATTCAGTCTGACATCAGCATATTTGGTACTACCCTATCCCTTACAAACCTATAGTATCAGCTCTTTCCTTTCTTCTGGATGTCATTTACAACTATATGTTTAATTACCTCTTGGATATTAGAGTAAGATTTTAAAAACATATCAGATCATTTTATTCACATGCTTAAAAACCTCCTATGACTTTTTACTACATTTAGAGTAGAATCCCAGTTCCTTACAATGGCCCCTTTCTACCCCTCCCAGCTCATCTCCCAACATAGCAGACTTCTCTTTGGCTTTTACATTCAGTGTACCCTCTACCTGGAAGGCTCCCTAACTCTTCACACAGCTGGCTCCCTTTGCCATTTGGGCCTCAGCTTAAGTGACTCCTTGGTTTTTCACTAATTACCCAGTCTACAGTCTCTAATCACCGTCTCTATCTCATCCTCCTGTTTTACATAACATGTGATCATTATGTATATAATCTGTTTTCTCTTTTTCCTTCCTTTAGAATGTAAGTTCAACCAGAGTGGGCACCTTGTCCGTTCCAGTTTCTTGTGAAGCCCTATTTTCTAGTAAAGAGTTTAGCGAGGTGTTATGTACTTAATTTTGGCTGAATAAATGAATGTCCCAACCAGTAAATAGTACCTGCTGGTACTAATAGTACCTGCTTCAGTGGTGGGAGACAAATTTGAGAATGCAGGTGGGAGGAGACTGTGAACTGTGAAGATATTTGAACAGCAGTGCCTAGCACAGTGTCTGACACAGAATAGGTGCCAAATAAATATTTGATGAATGAACAGTACATATTAATACTAGCTTGGATCTTGGGCAAATTACTTAAACTTTCTGGGCTTAGTTTCCTTAACTATAAAGTGAAGATTAAAACTTACTTTACAAAGCTAGCCTACGAATTATATGAGATAATGCATGCCAGATGCCTACCACTTAGCAGGTATTTTAGTTTCTTTCCTCTTATATTTTTATACTTTATTGTTTACAAAGCTCTTGTAACCTCTTCTTGTATGACCTCACTTTGTTTCTATAACCTTCTATAGTACTTCTCATTAGCCTCATTTTATAGATGAAAAACAGACTCGGGTTGAGACATAGCCTCTTCAGGTAATGAGAAGCCCATTTACAAGTTTTACAAGCAGAGGAGAGACACAATAAAGGCAGTGCTTTTTTGAAGAATAAGCTGTTAGTGGCATATAAGATGGGCTAGACTCAAGCAGGTGGAGAAATATTGCTTTTGACTACTTTCATTAAAATCAAGTTTATGATGATAAGGGCCTGCACTAGGAGACAGGATAAAATGTAAAAGCCTAATGAATTAAGCAACCAAATGGCCAGATACCCCCCCGCCTCAAAAAAAAAAAAACAACAAAACTGGGAGTTTTCACATCTGATTGAGAAAATGAGGGTACCAACAACATAAACAATTAAGAAATCCATTTTGGCAAAATGGTTGTCAAAAGACCTTTCCTCATGCAGAACTTTTGGCAAATAAGGCAAACATGTGAGCTGTGTCTTAAGTGCCATTGCAGATCTTTGTTAATTTTACCCCTCCCACCGGCAAGGTCCTTCGTAAATTGCTTTCTCTAGAAGCAGTCCGGTGGGATGAGGATGGAGTGGTAAGGAACGAGAAACCAAGTTTTTGAACTTCCGGAAGCTTGGCTAAATTGCCTTTTTTTGTTTTTTCCTTCTCTAGAAAATAAGGGGTCCCACATTTCCTCGTGCCTCGTTTTAAGACTAACGACCCTCTCCAGATAATCACAAAGGGAATTTTTTTTCTTTAAGCGCGGGCAGCCAGGCCAAGCAGCTCATACAAAACCGGCCCTCTTCCGAGAAGCAGAGTCCCCCCGCCCCCCCGTGAGTGATGTCACTTCCGGCGCGTTGACGCCCAGTCCGGCGTGCCGACGCCTGCGTCAGCAAAGAGCGGAGCTGGGGGCACCGGGTTTGAAGTCGTGCGGGTCGGCGGACTGCCTCCTCGCCTGTGTCAGACCCCCTGCTCCCGGGCGGCGGCGGGGACGAGCGTGGGTCGGCGGCGGGGCAGATGCCCCAGGGCCCGTGCCGGGACGCCCCGCGCCGCGCCGACCGCTCCCCTCTGCCCCACGTCCTGGGCCTGCGCCGCTCTGGTCTCTGGAAACTAGCGCCTCCGCGGCGCGGCGCCTGGCTCGCGGGGAACCTCGAACCGCCGGCGCCCGGTCATGGCGGTCTCCAGGTGGGTTCTGCCCCTGATGAGCGGACAGGAAGGCGGCCTAGGAGAGGCACCGTCTCCTCTCCTTGACCCCACTCCTGGAAGGGAGCGATTCCCGGTGTCACTGGGCTCGGGCGCCTGCTTCCCCAGAGTTCGGAGTTCGCCTCTCCGTCTGCGGGGCTTTGGGCTCGGTTACGCTTCGTGAGTGGTTCAAAGTGTCTTTTTGTGTTTGTGGAATTGACCTCCGGCCACGATGGAGCTCGGTTTTGTCTTCATCACGTTTCTCTTGTCTGGTTTCTCTTCCCTCTTTCAGTTTTAGGGGACCCTTTTATCTTAGTACTCTAAGGCTGATCCCTAACCTCCATTTCACGGGGAAACTTGGTCGCAACTCTCTAAGTTGGGGCTATTCGAGTACTATAACCTAAGAGACCTTCTAATTACGTTAAAACTTTCTATTTACGGCTTTAGGGATATGTTCTTTCCTGAGGACTTTTCTTTTTTTTAACTTCACAGTAAAATTCTTCCTTTTGTGTAGCAGTAAGCATTGAGTCGGCAGCATGGTAGTCTTTAGCCAATTATTGTGTTAGTTCCATTTCCCTTAACTACAGCGTGAACAGTGTGTCACGAACCTGAAATTATCCAGCAATGTTGTCTGGCAACAGGAAGGTCTGGGAAAACCGTAGGAAGGCCAACGTGTTTGGGTAGCTGCGGGAGTGGTGGGAAAACTTTCTGTCACCGGCTTGGCTTCAGTGGGTCTCTGTGCGGGTGCGCAGGGGACAGTCCCGCTGATGGCAGGGATTGAGCGTGTTCGTTAGAGTGCGTGAGGCTCATTTTCGTGAGAATTGGGTTCTTCCACCACCTGGACTGAAGGAAAAATGATAGATCAGAACACAAATTGTTTTCGTTCTTTTTTTTTTTTTCGTAATGAATTGAACACATTCCTTCAACACACAGTGTGCCCAAGCTTTATCAGTTTTGCACGAGAAGGAAAGGATCCCCCACCCCTCACAGACTCCCTAGATAGCTGATGAAATAGTCCGTGGGAGAAGCCCACGGGAGCGGGGAGAAGGGGTTGCTAGGGACCTGTAGTACGGAGCGAGTCATTTTTAGTTCGCAGGTTAATTGAATCCACTCAGTGTGAGGACGCTCTTACTGTGTGATGTATGTATGGTAAAGTGTCTGGAGAGAAATACACTGGTATTTTCAGTTTTTGCAAACACAGAAAGTCGTACCTTCTATGTTACCTTCCATGTAAAGAAATAAATATATACATTATAAATACATTAATACATAAACTTAATATGAGATCTGTTTATCAGGTGATGCTGTGTTTAAGGGAATGAGTTGCTCTTGAAATTCCTTTCTTACAGCTAAGTACATTCTCACAGTAGGGATATAGTTTTATAGACACAGAAGTGAAAGTGTTTAAAAATAGCACTTTGCCAATGCTGATCTATTTACAGGAGTTTAGGGAACCTAAATTTGTGAGTAAATGAATAGATTTCTAAAGGTACTGCTTTTCGTTCTTGACATTGGATTTAAAAGGGTTAGTGCTTTTTTTCCCCCTGTAGATTCTTTATTATTCACCTTGCCAACATTCTGTTAAATTCTACTTTTTAAAAAGCCTTTCACAGCTTTACGAAGGAGCTACTCCCGTGCATATTTTAGTAATATAATAGGTTCAAAGAAACGCTTTTGAGACTCTTGTATTTTGGGGGTACTGTAAGTTCTTGCCTTTTTCATTTGCGGATTCGCTCTGAATAGCAGACTTGAATTTCAAACTGACCTTCTCCATACACTGAGCACGTTTCTTTACTAACTCTTCTTTTTCACCTGTTCGTGTATGCTTGTGGAATACAAACTCATTTTAATATTATTTTATGCAGAATAGGTGGAAGATATTTCAGGACATAAAAGTCACATTTGCCAGAATTAAATCTGAAATATTTGTACTCAGTTTATATCAATGCACATAATTCAAAGAGTCTTTCTGATATTTTTAAGACTTTGTAAATATTTCCAACAGAAAGGAAACAGTGAGGTGGTAACCTGACAGGTTCAGCAGTCTGGGAATAATATGTGACTTCTCCCACCCTCCTTCCCCAAGCAGGTCACCAAACCCAGTCCTGTCAGCTCCGCCTTTCTGCTCTGTGCCTGGGCAGTCCTCCCCCCGCCCCCCAGGCCAGTTACCACAGTCCTGCCTCATAACACCGTCATCTCTATTCCAAGACACCTGCAAAAGCAGCCACTTGATCTTCTTGCTTCCCATAGCATCTATTTCTGATTTATTCGTCATTTCAACGATATTATTTGCTAATATACGAACTTTAATGTGGTCATTTTTTTTCTTAATGCCACCGGATAAAGTCCAAATTTCTTAACAAATATATCTTACCGGATCCTTTGTGATCTGGTTCCTGCTTCACCTTTTTAGCTTCATCTTATGTCAAGGTCTGTGCATCTCTTTCTCTTCCTTTCCACCCTTTTCCAAATTTGTGTTCTCACCCCTTAATCTTTACCTCTGGAACACTTCTTTCTTGTGCAGCCCCCCCCCCCCAAAAGTCTGGGTAATTCCAGCCTTACATTTTAGGTCCAAGCCTATACAGTAGTTTGTTCAGGAAGCCTTTTCTGGCTTTACTCCCTCTGAGTGATTTGTACCAATGTGGTGTTCTGTCAGTCATAACATTTATCATATTTTGTAATTGATTGTTTCACTATTGTCTCCCCTACTTGGATTAACATAAACTCTGAGAGAGAAGGGAAATGTGTCTAATCTGTCTATCCCAGCAGAGTGCCTGGCTTCTAGTCGGTGCTCAATACAAATTTTTTTTTATCTGAAGGATTTTGTTTCTTGTTTTAATACCTGTCATCATTTACTGTAATATGTGTGTAGTATAATATTTCTAGTGTTTTTCAGTGAATGCTTCCAGTTTTTTCCTCTGGAAGGAAAGCTTTCACTATAGCTTTGAATATTGGTTTATAGCTTTAAAAACATAATAAATATTACAACTAGTTTTAGAAGTTTATAATTGGTACAATTCTGTGATAATGTCGCATTTTAAAATGCAAATTGGCTATAATGTATGCATTTTGTATGACCAAATTTTTTAGATCCTGTTACAGTTTTATAAAAGCCTGTAGTTTTACTGTACTTTGAATTGTAAGAATGTGGCAAATTGTGAAATGCACGGTCAACTCTTCATGCATGGGTGAGTTAAACCTTGCCCCCCCAGAAAAAAAAACCCACCACAAACTTTGTGACTCTTTAAAACTGCAAACAATTATAGCATTTTGTGCCCCCTTCAGCAGTGCATGCACAATTATAGCATTTGAAGTTCTCTATAAAATGCAGTGAAGTATTACTGAAGAATGTATAATTCCTTTAGACCCTTAGTAAAAGAGATAGTATACAAATGTAGGAGTAGAGAACAATGTTGCCCTTTAAATGTGAATGCTGGAAAATCGGCTAAGCTCTTGCACTAGCTACTTGACTTGCTCCTACAAAACCAGCTTCAGCAAAAAGACAAGTTAGTAGCATGACAGCTTTCAATGTTGTTTGCAAACAATTGATATTATAATTGTTAAATCTTTGAATACAGCTGTTTTGTTTTGTAAGCCTTTCTCCCAATATCATCTGTCACCTACCTAGTTGGGGTTGGGCTGCCAAGAATAAAGGCAGCCTTAGAAGAATTGTTAAGGGGTATTATTATGCTCATTACAGAAGATGGTGAATCTGTATCATTATTGGGTTCCATGGCTTAATACAAATGTTTTAAAGGTTGTTTTTTGATAACCTTTGCCTGTTTATGCCACATTTGAATTAGTTGACTGTTGTTTTACATTGACTAGCTAATACGAACATGGTTTTTTTCCTTGATCATGTAGGAAAAAAATTAAATTCAGAGAATTTTTCCTCAGTGATCTAAGTTACAAAGGTGCATGCCTAAAATGTCTAGACATTAATTGTGATTTGACTACTCAGAAGCCATAACTTAACACCTGTGACACACAACTTTGCATTTGAAAATGATGCAGTATTCAGAAAAGATTCAGGAAAAAATCAGAACATACCCTGTTATGGGAGAAATAAGTTGCTACATATTAACAGAACTTTGCTCTGTTTTGTTAATTCTCTCTCCCCCAACCCCCCCCCTCCCCACTGCTGATACTTCAGAGAAACATTGTTTCAACAGGTATGTTCTGCCAAATAAAAGAAAGCTTCTTGATATGAGGGAAGTTTTAGTGGATCCTTCTTAATAATGACAGGGAAAATGCTAAAATGATCTTAATTATGTATAGGACAGCATGTTTCTTGTGTTTGCTAGTCCTGCTTCTCTTACTACTAATTTGAATTCATTATAGGATTGACAGAAGGGATTATTGTAAATTACCAACAGTGGGTGGTCCATATATGCAGGTTCTTCATCTGGATTCAATCAACTGTGGATCAAAAACATTTGGGGAAAAAAGTGACATTGATGTGTCCTATGTGGTTAGGCCTACACTGGTTGCATCTGTACTCAACATGTGCGGACTCTTGTTATTCCCTAAACAACAGAGGATAATAACTACATAGCATTTGCTTTGTCTTTTGTCTAAGAATCCAGAGATGATTTAAAGTACATTGAGTCCTCACTTAACATTGTTGATAGGTCCTGAAACTGTCAGGGAAACAACTTGTAGGAAACTATTTCATAAAACACTGATAAAAACAACAGTTAAATTCCTGTGGCATCTCATCATTTCATCAACATTGTAATGAAACAGCCTTGGGCAAAATGATATTATTTGAGGACCTGCTGTATATAGGCTGATATATGTAGGTTATATGCAAAGACTGTGCCATTTCATCTAAGGGACTTGAGCATCCGCAGACTTTGGTATCCAAGGAGGGTGGAGTAGGGTGTCCTGGAACCAATCTCCCTGGATACTGAGGGATGACTCTGTATCACACATTTCGTACTTCAACAAACTTAGGTACAAAAAAGCCAGGAAAGGTAGAGGAGGCATTATAGAAGCTTTTTCATTTCAATCCTTATGGGAAATTCTTTCCTGTATCTTTGGTTTATTAGTCAAAGTACTTGTATAAAGGGTGTTTTTTAATGTGATAAAATATACATAACATAAAGTTTACCATTTTAAAGTATGTAATTTTGTATGAAGTTTTAAAACTACAAATAGTTCTGGGTGGGCATGGACAACAGTAAGAGGACTGATTATGGAAGTTGGGCGGGCTGGGTGGAGGAGGGAAAAAGTGGGACAGTGTAATAGCATAAACAACAAAATATTTAAGACAAAAAAGAAATGGACTGAAGATGCAAAAATTAAGTTTTTAAAAATAAAAAAACTCCACGGATATTTCTACTGAAGAGCCCAGATTTTATCTTTGAGATAAAAATCATGCAAAAGGAGTGGGCTATTAGATTGGGGTAGAGATTAGGTAAAAATGCCCTGAAGGAGATAATACAACTTGGTTGTATTTTTTTTAGCATTTATTTAACAAGAATGCTTTCTGTGTTCTAGGTGCTGGAGATACAGCACAGAACAAAAATGGAGTCCCCATTCCCATGGCGTTTATGTTCTAGTGTGGGAGTGGGGGAAATAAATTTATCTAGCTTGTACCTGGCTATGCCCCTGGCTTTGGTGTGGTTTCATATTTGCATATTCATCCTTGTGTTCTATGTGGTATCTTAAATTAATCTACTTTTCTTGTTTAAAGAACATTGCATTAACATAGTTTCAAGTTACCCACAGCATGAACTAGGAGATTTGCATTTTAAAACACCAGTATGAGAATTTCTCGGAAGTTGTTTTCTTTTGAACATAATTCTCTTGTTTAATGATAATCTGTGAGATTTAGGACAGTGTTCATATCAGCTACTTATTCCCTATGTAACACAGAAAAGTAAAAGTTCAAATAGTTTCTGTTTTAAATTTCAATGTACTTTTGCTAAATGTAAAAAATACAAAATGGACAAACTTGACTGACCATTCTCTTTTAGTTAAGGTTACAAAGCCATTCTTGTGATGTATTCTGTTGGTTGATCCTCCACAAATTTTCAGAGATTAAATTTATTCTGAGAATATTGAGATTGGAAGTAGATTGAGGAAGTTATATTTTCTACCTTTTTACTTTCATCAAATGGCTTAGGAGTAGAAATGCAACATATGCCTGTCTGTTCACGATGAAGTAGTAATCTAGGGCGTAGTTCAAAATACATACAGGGTGGGCAAAAGTAGTTTAGAGTTATGAGTATGCAAAACACAGAGTTTATTCTTATATCACCATTTAGTAGTTATTTATTTGCATTACAACTATAAATCTATTTTGCCCACCCCTGTATCATTTCTTTCAGTTTCTTTTCGTGTCTTTATGAAGTATCATCATGCAAAGAGGTGAAGAGGAGGGTTAGACTGCAGCTGCCATCATAGCCTCTGTGAACTTCCTGTGCTCTTTCCTCTTTCCAGGCAGTCTTTGCAGCAGTCGGCCCAGATCACCAGCTGGAAAACAAAACATGAATCATGTCTTGTGCCGTTATCTCTCTGAATTAAAATCCAAATTGAAAATTGGCCAGATTTCTTATCATCAGGAGATTTGTAAGGAGTGGATATTGTCAAATATAATTACCTTGTTTTATTTAAATTATTCTCCTGTAGTCTTTGGTACCTTATATTCAGTTGACATCTGTTACCTCTTCTCCTTCTGTCTATCTTCAGAGAATGAAGAATGACATTTTTTTCTACTAGCTTTTCTGCAAGAGAAGGTTTAGCTGAAAGAAATATTATGGTAAGTGCTGTGTTCCCTCAAGCAGCCCTTCTTTTAACTTCCTTTTCCTTCTGACCACCTAGCTTTCTTCAGGACTCCCCCACAAGGGCCCTGTCTGCCTCCAGCACATACTGACCCAGTCTCAAGCTCTTGCCCCCTCTTACCAGTTCACTACGCCCCCTCTTACCAGTTCACTACACCAGCCTTTTCCATTGTGGCCTGGCCCTGATGCTTACCCTGCTTTCCTTATAGCTGGCTACCCTGGGTTAACAGGTCAGACTGCCCTCTGGTCAGATCCTGGCCTGTGCATCTCTCCATTCTTCCTTTTGTGTGGTATTGAATCTGCTGTCCTGGAGAGAGGAATGGAGAACTCCAAAACGGGCTTTGAGTCAAGAGGACCAAGCAAGCATTCTTGTGTCCCCATTCCTCTATTCAGGGTGGCTTGTTTGGTTACCACCAAGGTGGAAGATGTGAGAATAAACAAGCCTGGAACTGGAGGAAAGAGTGAGCTGATCTGCTACCCTTAGGAGAGTTGGCTAGTGGAGGAGCACAGGTGACAGGACATGGCACTGAGATAAAAGGCTTTGCAGAAAGGAGAGGCAAGAAGAACTATGTTGCTGTGAGGCAGGTCAGCACTGGGTTAGTGAGGGGTTGAAGGCCTTTGGGCAGGTGTGTGGTTCTAAGGGAGCTAGGTAACAGGGGACTAAGGGAAAGTTTAGGAAGTGTGGCAGTTATTGAAGGAACACAGTGCCTACCACATGGTCTCTTTCAGCTTACTGTTTGGAGCAGATGACTGCCTTGATGTTTAGAATGCTCAAGTACTGCTATGCTGATCTTTTCACTAACTGAAACATTACCTTATCAGGAGTTCTGTTATTTTTATAATTTGTTTTTATATAATACATCTATTGTAGATTAAGGATGTTTCTCAAAGGAAGCAAAGAAATTATAATATAGCACACTCTGTTTGAGGGGGTGGGTGTTAGAAATGGTGCTTAAATTTGTCCCCCAGAAATTTGAACTTTTCTTTATCTGTAGTTTTAATTATAGTAAACACCAGCTACTCAGCTATATTTAAATACTGTGCAAAGTGTTGTGGGAAACAAAAAGAATCACTGAAGGAGGTGAAGCCTAATAAGCATAAAACATCATGTGACAACTCAGTCTAAGAGATGTAAAACAAAGCATAATAAATACCAAGACAGCCATCTAAGATGAGAATTCATGTGGATTTTAGAAGAGGAAGTAATGGTTTGAGGTGGTTTCAGGGGGGTAAAGGACTTTAAATCTTTATGGATGGGAACTAGCTGAAGAATTGAACCAAGGCAAGACATTCCAAATGGAGGAAACAGTATAGGCAAAGTGATGAACACCAAAAAGTCTATGTTTGGCAGATACTTTTTTACTTTTGATTGCTATCTGATAGATGATAAAGGTGAACCATTAAAAAATTCAGAGTAAGGTAATAATTTGATCAAAGGGTGCTTTAGGAAGTAAATCTGGCAATAAAATCACATTAGTATTGGGTTATGTTCACCAGGCAGTTGTGTGTCATCAGAGCTTCCAAAGGGGATAGATTAGGGATCATTTGTAGTGTGTTATAGTTTTAACAAATAATACAGTTTCCCAAGGGAGAAGTTGGAGAGAGGTAAGCAGCCAAGGATTGAATCTGGGAGAAGGTTCACATTAAGAGTATTAAGAGTAAGGAAATCAAAGAAAGAACTGAGTTCAGAGTAGAACAGGGTAATAAAATGTGAAAATTTGGGAAGGAAAGTATTTTAAGAACAGAGTATTTGCTGATATCAGATGTCATAGAAGAGTCAAGAAAATTGGATTTATAAAAAGATTGGATTTGTATCTTGCAGGTTAATTGGTGACTTTCAGATGTGCTATTTCAGGAACTTGACTCATACGGATTAAATTGTGTATGGTGAGGAAGTGAAAGATGATTGTAAACACTGGTTCAAGATACTTGGCAGTAAGATAAAGTGCTCTAGGAGATGGAGGTCAGGGAGTTTATTTCCTTTTTAGAGACAGACCTCTGCATATTTGAAGACAGGAGAGAATGGGTTAATGAAGAAGTGGTTTGAGGTATTGTAGAAAAGATAATTGAGTGAGGGTAGAAGGGGATGGTGTCACACAGTGGGACAGCATCTAAGTCTTGAAGAGTGGGGACACTCTTTTCATCTGAAATAGAAAGAGAGTAAGTGTAAAGACCAATCTTTAGAGGCAGTGAGGAGAGAGCCCGAGGTCATCTGTGTACCATAACCTGGAGATCTAGGTACTCGGTGACGTAGTCCATTCCTTTTTTAAGGAATAGGGAATGGTGTAATTCGGGCTCCAGAAGTGTGGAAATGTTTGGGGAAAACTTTGAAAACTCAATTTTCTTTTAACTTTTTACACATGGATTTATTAACAGGTTATTATTGTTACTTCCTCAGAGTATTCATTTTGTGGCCAGCTTTGCTTTTGGTCACAAAAAGCAGAAACTCCATATGGAAAAGGAATTATGAATTAGTTAAAATCTTTGCAGAGCTCTAAGGAAGTTGACATCAAAAAGATATGAAAAACATTATGTACGGGGAGGGGGGAGTACAAAAAAATTGCAATGATGTGAAGCTGTAAAATACAGCTAAATTATCTGGTTTTACCTCCAAAATAAGAGGTTAAACAAAGTGAGCTTCCCTAAGTCCTCTTATAAGTAACAGAGGTAGGACCTTTAAAGGTTTTCTAAGTTCCAGTCTAGTATTCCATTTTACGACTATTTCTTATAGGAAAGTGGTGGATATAGGTGAACTATACACATGTAAGAGAAGCCCATATTGTTGTAAAGAATACATGAGTACATGCAGCACATACAATTAGAAGTCAACTGTAGCATAAATTTGACCTAAGACTAACATATTCTTTATAGTAAAACTTACTTAATTTTGGATAATTTTGCCTGCCACAGAATATAAAAGATTTAAATGACTATTTTTCTTGATGCATACAGAAAGTAATTTATAGATGTTTAAATTTTCTTTTCACAAATTTCATTGAGCATAGGCTTTCAGAATCACATGGTTATGGCAGTATGCAGATGTTTGTTCATCCAGTGAGGGTTCTTATAATCTTTAACATTGCAGCCACTTTTAAAGATGAAAATAAAGGGCATTTTGAAAGTTATGTATGGGATGGGTATGGGAAATCGTTTTCTGAGGATGAGGTTTGGAGTCTGACTTAGTCTTGGAAATTTTTAAGAACACCAACTGTCAGAAAAAAGTTTTTCCCCTTTCTTTTGTCCTGTTATCTCTCTGAGTCACTGTTCACCAAATCCTGTAGAAAAACTGATGAATAAATGAGTAAAGACAAATATTTAGATAGCATTAAATGAATAAGGTGGGATGTATCTATGCACAGTGTATGTATAAAGTAAGTTAATTTTTATATGTCTTATAAAAATTAATTTCCTTTTAATTACTCTGTGTGCCATTCAGTATATTGGAAGTAAATATTGTGTTGTATTATTTCTTTTTGTCTTATATTACTGACTTTAATTGCCTCAAATATTTTTCTTTTTTTTAGTTATTTATTTTTTAATCCTCACTCAAGGATACATTTATTGATTTTAGAGAGAGAGAAAGTGAGAAACATCGAACCCACAACCTAGGTATGTGCCCTGACTAAGGATTGAACCTGTGACCCTTTGGTGTACAGGACAACACTCCAAGTAACTGAGCCACTCAGCCAGGGCTCAAATATTTTTCTTGATATATGTCCTCCTTACATATCCTTAACTATCAAATTTGGACCTTGCCTTTTAGTGTTTTGTTCTGAAGCAGTTAAAAAGTTTTCATAGTACCCTTAGCCTTCTTGACAAAAAAATATCTGTTTTAGTTATATTTCTTACCAGTTATAATGATTTCATACTTCTTAATGACTGGCTAGTTTGAGATACTACACTAAAAAAGAAAAGAAAAAACCCTGCTCATTTCATTTGCCCCCTTAGAGGTTTATCTTATGAAAAGCTTTCAGAGCTTTGTTTTGTAATTTTTTAGCTCTTTATGAAAGATAAAGAATTCCAGAAGTAAAATATGAGCCTCTTTACAGTGTATTAATACTTAATGCTCATCGTTAGCTCTGGGACCTTGCTTGCCTTCTCTTCTTCATTAGATAAAATTTAAAGGGTGGGAACAGTCAGTGTAACCTCGCTGCTTGTCACCCTCCATCTTGTTTAAAGTACATACTTATTCCATATATGAAGCTATCTTCTTTTCATTGCTTGTGGCATCCACTTTACCTCATTAAGCCTGATTAGTAGTGTGACGAGAGGGCTAGACCTGTGTGGTATGTGGACAGTTGTGGTAGTTACTTGTGACTTTCTTTTTTAAAGCTTAGGATTTTCCTGTATGCCCAAAACAAAGTAACACAGTTTTCCATTTCCCCCACTTATTCCAGATATAAGGCATTGTAATTTTATTCCAAACTTTATTCATTGGTGGGATTTGAACCATGGCATCATGGCTCTGGAATCTGTGACATGTTATATGTCTTTACAAAGTCTTTCCTAAGAGATTTTATCTATTGCTATGTCTGTCTATACAAATGACTCATATGCCTATATACCTTTCATCTCAACTTTCTCCTCAATTTCAGACCTCTATTCCAACTATCCTTTTTGGTCTCCCTTTGCTATACCCTCCCTCCCACTAGTAAACTTGTCATCTTATAACATTTCCTCACTTGTTCTTCCCATTTCTTTTCATGACACCTTCATTTTCTAAGATTTATAGTCTCAGAATCTTTTTATTTCCTTAACATTTCATTTACTATACCATGTGTGATTTACTTCTGCAGCTATTTCTCCCTGCCTCTTTTTAGTATTGCCATGATTATAGTTCAGGTCTGTACTTTTAGCTTTAAATTCTCTAAAAGCTTCCTTCCATTTCATTTCATGCTTCATGCTCCTGCCAGATCATTCTTTCTAAAACATAGCTCCAGTCCCATCATTTTCTTAACCCAAGACCTTCACGGTTTATAGATTCAAAATTCTCCACATTAGGACTAACTCCTTCTTTGTTTGTTTTATTGTTTGTTTGTTTGTTTTCCCAAAGAGTTTATTTGGCCAGACCAGAGGACTGGGGGGGCTCTGCGTCTAAAAGAAGGTGTTGGGCCTCTTGAGGATGAAGTGTGGCTTAGGCTGGCAATGAAGGACCCAATGGGGCCGTGGAAACTTGATCTTGGAGTGGTGGAAGTGCTTGACGGCTGGCCAAGGGAACTTGCTGGCTGCAGTCTCCCCCACATTCAGGATCTGAATTGAGTTGGTGTGGGCCTGCATGTCTTGGTAGAACTGGTAGGTGGCATCTGCGGTGTCAGGTCCTGGTACTCCCAGTACATGTTGTGGTTGCCACTGCAGGAGTCGTAGCGCAGGCAGATGCCTAAGGGAGGATTTTTCAAACACCTGCCCATAGTAGATAATTTCCCCTGGAGGTTTCTTCATCTTCTTCAGTTGAGATACAAAGTACCAGAAGCGAGACTTGGCAACAACATGATTGACGGAAAGATGTGCATGTGGCAGAGGGGCAGTATGCAGCACTTGGAGGTGGGCAGGCAGTGCCCCTCCACCTTGTACTGTCACAGCCTGCCTGAGGCCTTGATGGCCTTCTCTCCCGGTTCGCCACCACCCACAGAAGGCTCTAGTTACTTCTTTAGCTGTATCTCCCTCTGTTCTCTTAAATGTGCCCTGAATTACAATCAAGCTTTTAGTCATTTCCCTAAGTGTAGTCTTCCTTTTCTTATTGCTTTGTTGTTATTCCTCCTTCCAGGGCTCTCCCCCTTTCCCATTTATCACCTCATACCCACCAGTATTAAATTCTTATTCTGCCACTATGGTCCGTCTCAAATACCATTTGTTTTATGTGGTCTTTACAGTATTACACAGTTGGGGCTGTTTGCTTTCTTTGTTCCCACTCCTTAAAACACTTAGTACGTTTTTTCTGACATGTATCTTATTGTACTCTATATTCTAATAATTTGTGTATTTGCCTTACCCACTCACTCAACCCTCATAGCAAGTTGCTTGGGAGTAGAGATTCTCCGGTGACCTTAGCATAGGGTCTGATCTTTGTTCAGAGATGCTCAGTACATTTATTGACTCTTACTTATACATAGAAGAAAACATGTTTCAGATTAACTGTGATATTTTTGTTATTTCAGGCTTGATCGTCTTTTTATCTTACTGGATACTGGCACTACTCCAGTTACAAGAAAAGCTGCTGCACAGCAACTGGGAGAAGTGGTAAAGCTTCACCCCCATGAATTAAATAATCTCTTATCTAAAGTAAGAACTTTTTTTTTTCTTTTCATATAATACAATTGTGGAAATGTGTCCATGGATGGGAACATAAAAGTAAAGACAGAAATTGTCTTATTTTATTTTATTGACAGCTTGTGGTCTTCAAATTTCACTGAATGTCTTAACATTTCTCTAAATATTTAAAAATTTTTGCTATTCTTTGTAATTTACTTTGTTGCAAGATTAAATATATATATTTATTTTGCATTTATGTATGTGTGTGTTTTGCATCAAGTTTAATTGTTAAAGGGCTTTGGCACAACATAAAATATTTTACCTGTGGCACAAATTTGAATCTGACCCAATTTGGTAATGAACTAAGTTGTTCATCTAGTTTGTTAGTGGTCTAACTTGTTCTTAACAGCTAGTAATTATATCATAGTTGGCAGTCTTGAAATGGATGAGTACTCATCGGCAGTGACTAAATTATATGAGAAGCTAGTTGTCATTACATTCTTAGTTATCAGCTTTTTGAAAGTGGAGGCTTTCTGCTTTGGTGAATGAGAGTTTTCATAATCCTAGCCTGTGTTCTTTCCCTAGGCAGTAGTGGTACTTTCACTGAACTCGGCTTACAGAAGTGTGCCTGCGTGATAGTAAGCAGCAATTTCTATGTGTTTAATTCCCTGGGATGCAAAGTAAAAACAAGAGTGCTTTGAGGAAGGGAAGAATAGGGAATAGGATAGGGGAACAACATGATAGCCCAGACATTGGAAGCCTCAAGATACTTCTCTTCCTTTTTTCATTCTTATTTGTCCCTCCCTGATTCCTATGAGTAGATTTCGAAGCCCTTTGTTGATGTGTATTGTATAAATCTATACTATGTGGTTCCTGCCATCAGGGCTAACAGTGACTCTCTTCCCAGTATGTTCCCTGCTCTATATCCAAGATGTGGATGGAGAAAGGCAGTGATTTGACATCTACAGGCTCCATGTTCTCAGAATGGAGAACAGTGCATATTAGGCAATATTGTACGCATGTGTAAAGTGTGGGGTAGAGAAGCATACCCATTTCTTCTCATCCCAAGAGAAGAGAGGAGGGCTGGGTGAGCTGAAACTGGAAACAATGAACAGGACTCATCTGTGCTAAACTGGAAGAAGGTTTCCAGTGAGTTCTGATCTTTGTAACGGAGACCCCAGCATACTGGCTGCCATCAAATAGTTACAAAACAGGCAAAGTTTGTCTTTAGCACCTTCTTACTTCTATCCTCTTTTCTCTGCCGTCATTGTTTTCCTGTTGCCTTTCAGTTTTGTTTTTTAAACAGCTTTATTGAAATATAATTTATATACAATACAATTCCCCCATGTAAAGTATGCAATTCAGTGATTTTTTTTTATTATATTCACAGATATGTGCAACCATTACTGCAATCTAGTTTTAAAACATTTTTATCTTCCCCAAAAGAACTCTCATGCCCTTCACAGTCGCTTTTCATCACTACTCCTTCTGGACCGTCCTAGGCAGCCAATACTCTGGTTTCTGTCTGTAGATTTGCCTGTTCTGAACATTTTATATGAGTGTGTGACCTTCTGTGACTGGTTTCTTTTACTAAAATAATATTTTCAAGGTCCTTTCATATTGTGATATGTCTCGTTACTTCATTTCTTTTTATTGCCAAATAATATTCCATTGATGGATATGGATATATCGTATCTTATTTATCTGTTCATCAGTTGATGGACATTTGGGTTATTTCCACTTTTCAGCCTGTAATGAAAACGCTGCTATGAAAATCCATATACAGGTTTTTGTGTGGGTGTATGTTTTTATTTCTCTTGGATATATACCTGGAGTAAAACTGCGGGATCATCTGCTAACTATGTTTAACTTTATAAGAAACTGCTGCCAGGCTGTTTTCCAAACCGACTCCACTATTTTACATTCTCAACAGCACTGTATGAGAGACCTGATTTCTCCACGTTTTTGCCAGAACTTGTTATTAAATGGCTTTGATTATATCCATACCAGTGAGTGTAAAGTGATATCTCATTGTACTTTTGATTTGCATTTTCCTGATAACTAATGATGTTGAGCATGTTTTCATGTGTTTATTGACCATTTGTATAATTTTTTTGGAGGACTGTCTGTTCAGATCCTTTGTGTGTTTTTAAAGTGGGATATCTATTCTTTTATTATTGAGGTGTAAGATTTCTTTATATATTTTGTATACAAGTCCCTTATCAGATTATTTGATTTGCAAATATGTTCTTCCAGTTGGTGGGTTGGTTGTCTTTTTAGTTTCTTGATAGTATCCTTGAAGTACAAAAGTTATTATTTTTCATGAAGTCTAATTTTTTTAACATCATTTGTGCTTTTGGGGTCATATCTAAAAAATCCTTGCCTAACCAATGTCACACATTTTAACCCCTGTGTTTTAAGAGTTTAATAGTTTTTAGCTCTTACTTTTAGATTTATAGCCCATTTTGAGTTTGTTCTTGTGTATGTGGTGAGGTTGTTATTTTATTGCCTCAGCATCATTTGTTGATAAAAACTACTTGTAACCTGTTGAATTGTCTTGGCAGTCTTGTTGAAATCAGTTGACCATAGACACATAGTGTTGTTTCTGGACTCTCAATTTTAGTCTATTAATGTATATATCTGTCCTTCCACCAGTATCACACTGTCTTTGCTCTTTAGCATATTAAAAGCTATATTATTTTTAAAATGCACTTAGGTATTCTTTTATTAAAAGTTCCCCATTTTTTTTAAGGTGTAATGATATTTCCTGTGAATGATGTAATTTTATAAATGCTTTAATAATTTTAAGATGTTTTGTATGAATCTGAAGGCTGCTAAATTATAAATTATTGAATAATAACATGTAAATTTTTATTTCTCTCTTCTGACTACCTTGAACAGACAACATTTTTTGGTATATAACTATTATTTATAATTTTTTAAGGTATTGATATACTTACGGAGTACAAATTGGGATACTCGGATAGCAGCAGGACAAGCTGTGGAAGCTATAGTGAAAAATGTACCTGAGTGGGATCCAGTGCCAAGAACCAAACAAGGTGTGCTTTTTTTCCTGAAGATTTTATTTATTTATTTTTAGAGAGACGGGAAGGGAGGGAGGACAAGAGGGAGAAAAGAAAGTCAATTGTGAGAGACGGATCAGTTGCCTCTCATGCCCCAACCAGGGACCAGCCCATGACCCAGGCATATGCCTTGACTGGGAATCGAACCAGCGACCCTCTGCTCTGGAGAACGATGTTCAGCCAACTGAGCCACAGGGGTCAGGGCCCAAACAAGGTGCTTTTAAGTAGAAAATTGTTTGCAATCAAATCCTTACTGTAGAGTTATACTGTACATTTTATACTTTAATATTCATGCTTTTAGATGTAGCCTTGTCAAGAAATGACATCGAATAAGGTGATTTTCACTACGCTTTAAAAAAAACTACTAAACAAAATGTTTTCATATGTATAGTTAAAAATTATTCCATAGTATGCTTGATTTATAGAGATTATTACTTCCCTGAAGGAATTTATGTCCTAAAAATGAAATTGAATCAATACAAAGTAAATATTTGAAACAGTTTTTTTTGTTGTTGGTGGAAGAATAGTGTAATTATTTTTCTAAATTTAAGCACAATTATATATGGAGATTTGGATGGATATATCTTTTTTTTGTGTCCTTTGCGTATCTTGTAGTGGAAGTTATTTTTCTGATTTCCTGTAATGATATTTAAAAATGAGTATATGCTTTTAAAAAATGTGTAAAAGTACCCATTTTAATTAAGTGAAAATTTAACATGGTGCAACTGGGTTTCATTTTCAAGTCACTTTGAAAATATTGCTTTTGTTATAAGTCTTAGCTTGTCTAAAATTTTTGCTTTAATTTGCTGGCACATTATTTTGAGTAATTATATTAATTTGTCTTTTCTCTCATCAAATGAAAGATATAACCAGAAGAAGTTGTTTTTAGGAAAGAGCTTTTTCTTTTCCAGTTTATTATTTCTGATTATTTTGGTATATGGAGATACTAGAATTCAGATTCTTTTTTATAAATTTATTAAATTAGTTACACTGGCATTAAAATTTATAGTAAGATTGCTTATCATCACTAGAAAATTTAAAATATTTGTAGCAGTTCTTTTTAAGTCAAGCAGTTACAGTTTGTAGATGAATTATATGCAAATGCCAACTAAACAAACCAGTTAACAATTACAATATATTTGAAAATTTATAATGGCATAACTTTTGGGGGGAGGAATGCAGAACATATTGTAGATATTTTTAGGCCTCAGATGGATATATAATTTTAGCAACTTACCAGAGGATTTTAATTTGCTTCATATTGTGAGAAGTAAGTTCAGTTTAATAAAATAGTTTCTTTGCGTCCCAGATATTCCTCAGGTATAGGGAGGGATGATGCTTATTAGCCTTATTTGTGAATATATTCTGTGAAATGTTTATCTCCCAATTTAGCACTCTAATAAACTCATACTGTTACCCTTGATATGTTTAAACAGTTTAACAGTAAGTGGAAACAGCATGAAATTTAACACACATATTTCAACGTGAAGATGCATTTTTGTCACATAACTTCACAGTCAACAACAGCTCTACATACATCCATTCACTTTCTAATGGTTTTTAGAAGAGGAACCAACAGCTAAATAGTTTATTCATAAATAACTAAGAGCTGTTATAAATAAATCCATGGTAGCTTTTCTACTTCCTTCACCTTTTACTTAAAATATTACCCGTCCACCATAAGTAATGCTGTTTTCTTTCATTTTACATTTTGGCTATGTGATCAAATTAAATATTTTTAAACCTCATCTAGAATCTACTTCAGAAAGTGCTATGGAAGATTCATCTGCTACAGATCGATTGAATTTTGACAGATTTGATATATGCAGATTGTTACAACATGGGGCATCACTATTGGGATCTGCTGGTGCAGAATTTGAAGTACAAGATGAAAAATCAGGTATGTAGTAGTTCCATAGAATAAAGTCTGAAATGCATGGGTTAAGACTAATTTGTCACCTGATATGCTTTGTGTCAGTCATGCAAAATCTAACATGTCACAAAATGTGACATGAAATGGGCAGTTGGGGGTGCTGTAAGAAGAGATAATCAGAGGTGCTTGATCTAAAGCTACCGCATGAATATTTTCCCCCCTTAACTGAGTGTGTACTATGTACAGGATGGGGCAAAAGTAGATTTACAGTCGATCATGTGGAAAATAATATGGTAATTCGTAAATTAATAATAAGAGAATAAATTCTGTTTTGCATACTCACAGCTGTAAACCTACTCTTTCCCCACCCTGTATGCATTATTAATAGGTACATATTAATATTTCAGCAGCCACTTTATGTAACATAGAAAGTATAAATTGTTGCCCAAGGGCCTCAGTTGAATAGATTTTAAAAGCCAGGATTAGTACAGATTGTGGTAATGTTTTCACAATTCTGGAAATTTGAGAGGTTGTATGATAGTTTTCTTTTAATTATGTGTTTTAAATATTTAAATAATTGAATTTACTCTTGCTAGTCACCAAAGCAAAAACTAAAAATGAAAACTAAATCTTGGGTAGGTAATTGTCCCATTATCTTTAAACTTACAGAATCTATCTGGATATAAAATAAATGTTTTGGCCATTCAAGATTGATGCCTTGAGTGGAAAAAACCTTGATGTTTTTAGTGGATT
>VMDR010014935.1:0-22922 GCA_007922815.1 Macrotus californicus | reverse complement strand
TGTTTATTTTAAAAATTAGTATCTAGTGTTAAGCAGTATTTATATATTTTCCTTTATTTTATTTATTCCCCCCCCTCTCTCTCTATACCTATTGTGGTCACCCTGTAGAGGTGGTATGGATCTCCTATCCAAGATTTGGTTTAGATGTCAAGACTTATGACATCACCCACAAATCAAAATGATATGGAAAGGTCGATTACTCACATAATAAGGCTTTCTGGGGAGAGCTGGGTGGACTCTCAAGCTGGTCCGAACACGGCTTGAGACAGCAGAGAAAGGAGACTGGCTCAGCTTTTTTTGTGGTTAGGGCTGGAGGTTGAGTAAGGGGTCTTGCACGCTGGCAGGGTTTGTGTGGTTTGAATTTCCTGCTGGTACCAAAGGCGGGATAATCTGAGCTTTCTTATCAGCTTGCCCATATGTGAAGCAGAAGGAAAAGGGGAAGTGGTGGACTGTCAGCAGTCAAATGCCAAAAATGGAGTCAGGTTTTTTTATTATAATCCCTCCCATGTTGAGATCATTTGCAACTTTAGTTCCAAATTGTTAATAATTTTTTCCCATGTATATCAAAACTTGTTTTGATTTAAGTGGGAATGTGTTTGGTTTCTTTGCTCCTCATTTCTTATGTCTGACAGCTTACTCTTTGTGGGACTTGTTTTTCATTTTGCTAGAATATTTTTTTCCTGAGGTGGCCTATGGATGATAAAATTACTGAAGACTCGTTTTTCTTTATATATGACTTAAATACAAAACAAATATCTCTCATATCCTCTTCTGCCATCTCTTTTTGCCAATGAGAACTCAAACTTCAATAGAGTTTTGGTTTCCATTTTTATCTTTCCAAATCCTTTCTAGAAGCTCTATTTTTGTATTCTAAAGTTGTATTCCTTTTTAAGGAATTTCTAAAATTCATTGTTATTTGTCCTGTTTGGCATTCAGTGAACCCTTTTACTCTGAAGTATTAATTTTTATTTTAGCTCCAATCTTACTGCTTGCTAATTTGCTCTTCATATGTATTGATTCTGCTATTCAGTTTATATACTGATGTTTTCATTTTGATATTGTGCTTTTGACATTTAGGGGTGTTTGTTTTTCATGTTTGTACCATCTTTTGGAATATCTCTGGGGATATTCAACATGTTTCATTTAAAGCCTTTTTTTTTTTTTGCTTCTTTTATTAGCTTTATTTCCTCATGAGTTAGTTCTTCTGTTCATTCATCTCTTTCAAGGTGTTAAATTTTCTGAAGGGTTTGCGAACATTTGATTATTCATATCTGTTTTTGAAAATCCCTCTTTGCTTCTGTGAAGATTCAGGCCTTGATATAAAGCACAGTTTCTATGGTTTTGGGGAATGGGCTGGGTGTGCTTCCAGAGGGGATTCACCTAGAACTTACATCTCATGTGTAGCAGCTTCCCCATTTCTCCTGATTTTGCAGCTCTTTGGAGCCTGGTCCTGTCTCGTGGCCCAAACACCACGCCACTTGCTTTAGGTGGGAGGTAAACAAATACCAGCCACACCTACTGCTTTGCTCAAGTGAGTGTCAGAGAGCGGAGACCAAAGGCCATGCTGCCCATGCACGTTTCTGGTCCACTTGCGTTTGTACTTATCCCATGACGTCCATGCTCTTTATTTTTCAATCTGGTGAAGTATGTTTTTAAATACACTGTTTTCTTATTTCTAGAGGACAGCACAGACTTTGAAGCACAGACTTTTCATTTTCAAAAATCTCCATGCTTTGTGTGTTAGCCTTGTACATCTTAGGTTTCCATGTAAGATTTCATCTGAAAACAAGCAAATTAGCAAATGAGCCTTTAAAAATATATCCAAATATTACCCTATATCCATTAATAATTTCACTCTAAGAACAGCCTACCTTTTATTATGCCTTGTACATTGCTACCTTTCTTATTAATGATGCTACTAATGCATATCAAGTCACAGTTTCTGAAAGGCAGTTAGAAGAAACTTTGAGTGAATACCAGAAGGGGATTTAAGTAGACTTAATGATAATGTGTCACATCTATAAGAAGAATTTCTTCCCAAAAGGAAGGAATCTGACATTAGTATCTTACATACCTTGATCTAGTGTTGTTACACTTGCAAACTTAGATGTGGTTAGGGTCCTGGGTAAAGTTAAAAGAATATGATTGAGCGCAATCTTCCAATCCTATGAGAGCTTTAGTAATATGTCACACTTGTTCAGATCAGGTTTAGCAGATAATCGCATGTGGTATAATGCAAACACCAGTAGGGCCAAGGCGAAGGCCTTCCTGGGCATGAGAGAAGACATACTGCTTCATTTGCAGTGTTCTGCAGTGCACTGTAAGCAACATTGGACAGGGAGGCGACTTTCTATTATTTGACTAGGGTGGGTGGAATAATTTTAATTGCTAAGAAATTGCATTTTCATTGTAAAGCAATTCAAGTTATAGCAGATTCATAATGCAGCTATTGTAAAAATGACATTTCAGTGACATTTCTGTGAGAAGAACATGGTGATTTTGCAAATGACATGGTGAGGGCATAGCAGTTACGCGAATAACACATTTTCACAATACGTGTGCTGGGAGCATAAATAATGGTGATGGAAATAATATTAATAATAATGGCATTCCATGCGAGAAAATCTTTTATCTCTGCAATTCCAAAGTTCTTTAACTCACACCTATCCACTTTTACACTCCACTCAGATAATTGGTGTTGATTCTTTGATGGAAGGGAGCTGAGAAACCAAGTGGTTGTCCAACCCTGTAGCAAATTACTGGCAAACACAGAATCAAAGCTCTATTTTATTTTTAAAAGTCTTTGGGGACGACTCACCAGAATGAGTATCATGCAGATATTGGAAATGATATTGTTCTGATTTTATTGTAGATGAATTTTCATCAGTTTCTTAGGTGGGTTGTAGGTGAGCAATTAGCATCCTCTCTCTTCATGGGCATAAAAGAAAATGCAGCACCGTGTTATTTCAGGATGAACTGAGTTACTCATTGCAAATATGTTTATAAAATACTGTAATAAGTTAAACAGGTAAGCTGCTTTGGTTAGCCTGAGGGCATAATATTCCCACAGAGGATATGTCATCACCATTTTATTTTCAAAATGTCATTATCATGTCATTAATATAGAAATTTCCCATTTTTCCTCTACATATATTTTAAGAGAAAAATAGCTCCTTAGCAACTATGTTGCCAGTGATCGGAAATAGGTTTGGAGTGATGGCTTGTTAGCATACACGACTCACGTGGTCAGCATTCTGCAATAGGGGTTACCAATATAATTTATCAAACAGGCTGCGAGCCAAAGTCGGGGGTGGGGGGAATTGCCCTTTGACCAAATGCCTTAGCCACTAGTTTTGTTGATTTCATCTCTGTGTATGAATGAAATAGCTTATTCACACCTAAGAATTTGGAGTCAAAGTTTAATTATACACTATTAATATTTTATATTTAATTGATACCTTATATTTAACTGATACTTTGTATTTAGTTTGGATTTATTGTATTTATCATAATGCAAAACAGGTTGAAGCTGAAGCTCTCTCCCAGGCTTGAAGGGGGTAAAGTATAGTTGCAAGAGCAACATTCAGAAATTCCAGTTTAGATCCGTTTGAAAGATGTTCGCCTATAATCAGTCATTTACTTTTTATGCGTTAAGTTGGCATTGGAAGCATGTTACTAAATGTTAGCATGAAGCATGTTAATTTGAATGTTACTGTATCATTAAGTCATCGCTTTTTTGGAAGGATGGATAGGCTTAGTAAAATTCAGGAGAAAAGTAAAATTCTAAAGATGTTTCTTTGCTATTCAAACAAACCACTAACTCTTTTATAAATCCAATTTCCTTTACTGGGCAAAGGATATATGATTCCCAGCTAATGCCATTACTGATTTGTTGCTACACTGAATACCAGAGAGCTAATGAATTCTTCTGATTCAGAGGCTATGATTTACATCTTGTTTGGATCACTTGGTCGCATGATGTCAAGCTTTCAATCAGAATTCTATAGTCTGACTTCTTCATTTTCAGAGTTTGCAGGCAGTATCTCCTGCAATCTGCCCACACAGGGCTCCCATGCCTCTCGTCAGTGTTCCTTCAAATGACTAAATGCCAAGGTGTATCAGTGCATGTTAAAGCTGCAATGCAAATTTGCCACAAAACATTGACATTGTAACATCTGCAAAGGAGTTGTCGCCATATCAATAACAATAAGTAATACCTCCATTTCTCTCCCATTGCTTCAGCTAAGGAAGATAACTGTTATAAAGCCAATATGGGAAAAGATTTGTCTATGTTTCATTCTGGTTTTCATAAAAGGCTGTTTGCAAATGAACAAAAAAAAAGTATAACAAGGTATATCCACGCATTTAAAGGTAAACACTCAATGCGGTGATTGGACAAGACCCAAATGGAACTGGAGAAGTTGTCTGGAGCTTGGATGAGAAAACTTATAAAATTAACACTTATACAAAAAAAATCTCATCTTTAGGCTCTCATTATGTTATTAAAATGACTGATGAGCTATGATAGCCAAGACAAATGAAAAGATTGGACCTCACTGAAAACTTTTGCTCTACTGCCAGTTAGAAAGAAATAAAACCCAGAACATGGGACAACTAGAAGAGTCAGTCATTTCAAACATTAGACTGAAAAAAGGGCCATCACACTGGGTGGCTGACCTTGTGGAGGCAAAACTCTCCTCGCAGCTGGAACTGTTACCTGGTACTTACAGAAACTGCAGCATTATTTTAGGTGCTGACGCGTGAGATCGCTGGCATAGTTACCCCTGTCGCTCACCGCTCACTCCCCAGCCAGGGATACACTGGGGGAGACACAGATATTCAATCTCACTTTCTGTTGGAAAGGATGTTACGAACATTCAGTTCAGACATTTTATTCCCAGTTTGGAGCAGCCTTGAAATTTGGTAAAAGCAGCTCAAGTCCCATAAAGGAGGGAGAGCTGAGTGGAAGCCCTGTTCCCTCTTTTGAATTATAGCAGCTCCAATTCTTAGCTGATATTTTGTTCATAAAATGGGTCCTACTGCTAACATTTGTAAACCACATGTCCAGTTTCATCCTTCATTGCACAGAAACCTAGATCAGAGAGGGGCAGTGATTCACCCAGCATCAAGGCCTCGTGGTGAAATTCAGGTGGTAATAACGTGGGAACAATTTTGTGGAATCAAGAAATAAATAATAAATGTTGGATTCCGTTTGGTGGCCAGAGAAATGATGAATTGGATAGTAACAGAAAAACCACATATTTTTTATTGGTATTCATGTACTTGCTTTATTGATTCTTAGCCAGAAAATGTGGTTTTCTCCCAGGAATCTTAGTTAGGCCACCTACACACATCAGAAAATTCCTGTCCTGCTAACAGACTTCTCAGTATGAGGTAGCCATTGTGGACAATAGAACCTTTTCCCTTCCCTCAAATGTTTTAGCCAAAGAACTCATCTTGGTGCCAGAAAAAGAACTCTGCCCTTGGCAATATGTTGGCTGTATGATCCAGCGTCCTATGGTGCTGATTCCTGACCTTGGCCATCCAGGGTTCAAGAGCACTGGACAAAGAGCAGAGGTTTTCATACTGAGCTCCCAGGCCTGTGGGGTGGGAGAATCTGTATCTTATCAAGCCATCCACATCTTTTTCTTCGGAGCCCAGATTCCTGATGTGCCCATAGGATGCCCGTGACTTCATTTTCTGCAAACCCCTCCCCTCTGTTGTCTGGCTTCCTTTATTCTTTCAGGGACAGCAGCTGCTGCCAGCCAGCCCGCAGCACCAGTCTGAGATGCCTCAGGGAGCAGCTGGAACTCTCCCAAGGGCTGATTTCACACCACCGAGTTTGGTACCAAATATTTCCCACTTCATGGAAAATATGAAAAATAAATTAAGGAAATACCACTTAGAATCGGAAGTTCCAAAATTGACCGAATATTATTGTGAGAATTGCTTGCACTATTTATTTTCAGTCTATTAAATCAGTTTGTGGTGGTGAGGATTTTCTGTATTAATGTATCATGTTTTTCTGAAGCTCAAATTGAGGTCACAGATTAGATTCACTCACTGAAAAAAAAATGCAGCTTTCTTGTGTAGGAGTAGGAAATATTCTTGCTTCTCTTTAGATTCTAAATTATTTTTCTCCACCTAACTCTTCCCCTCACTCCTCTACCTCTGACCTTTTAAAGCTCAGAGATCTAGAGCTGGCGATTTAAATTAAGGTGCTATGCCTTTAAAACCAGTGAAAGCAAATAGGTTTTAATAACTCAACAGGATCTTGGTCCATCATAACATTTAATCTGCATTACATCTCACTTCCTAATCACTACTTCCAATTGTAAGCAGAGTGGGTGGGTGAGTGAGGCATTTCAGATAAGTGCCAGTAAAACAAGTTTGCCTTACAGCTGGTGAGCCCCAAACACACGTTCACTGTGCCTTCTGGCCATATTCAATCAGATGATCCCATAAACTAAAAATAATCACCCCTAATACTAACACCTCTTCTCCTTCATTGTGGCTGGTCGCTATGGTGCTGCATTCGACTGTGAAGAATTTACCACCATTATTACCCTCAGTGTCTCTCTCTCTGAAATGTGATCTAATTGCAGAACCCACACCTGTTCCACAGTTCAATAGAATTCAGCTTTGATGGAGGCAGACGTTCAAATCACACACACACATGCACACACACAGACAATTATCCAGGAGTTCAGTTGGGGTCAAAAATAAATAAATTAATAAAGAGGGCGAGTGTATCAGAAAATAATATTATGGAGAGGAGCCGGGGGTGGGGGAGAAGGCTGTGTTTTGTGGTCACTGGAAGATGCTGATGGGCGCATAAATAAGGCATGCTGGAACATCTGTTCTTTGTTGAGCATTCAGCTTTTTAATGTGTTCAAAGAGCGGCTCTGACGCATCGCTGACTACCACTCCCCATCCGAGCAACATTCTACCAGAAAATAATAAACCTTCCTGGTGGGGTGCAGGGAGCCAAGGCATTCGGGCAATGCCATTAATTTGGAAATATCCTTTTCTGGGATTTTAAAATCTCTCTCCCTTTGAACATTGCACAAATTTGGGACCCAGCCTAGCATCCCTATCAGCCTAAACATTAAATCAGTCTGAATATCTAGTCAAGCTTTTTTTTTGTTTTTTTTAATTCAGTAAAGGAAAGAGGGGGGCAGTTAAGTCAAAGTTTATACATATTTTTCTCCTGTTTTTAATTCTATTAATGTGAGCTCCCATCTACTGGAATTATTTTTAATATATGCCAGTATTTATTTATACTGAAAAAATTTGGAGGCAGCTGAGGCCCCTGACAGTTGAACAATATTGGCTGGTTATTTTGATACAGTGTGGTAGGCAGCAAAAGATTAAAAAACGGAGCATCCTAAACTGAGAAAAACCAGCTTGAATTCTAAAATAAAATTTTAGCAGCATGGATTTCTCTTGCCATAGGCTATGAGGCTACTATGAATTTCAGATGCATTTCCTGAGCTGTCAATGAGGTGGAAAGATGAGATTGGCATTACGAAGATTTGTTGCTGCTCCATTCAGTGTAATTGCAAGTGAAGGTGTAGCAACATTAAACCACCACCCAAGACGAGCTGTTTATGTACGTACAGTATAGGAGTAGCTCGCCAGACAACCCGAGGACCAGAATGGGGATTTCTTTATGTTGCTTGATTTGGCTTTTGCATCTCTCCCCTTTTTAGGTTACCGTTCACACGCACCGCAATACCCATTAGCTGCTGGAGGTTGTTTCCATGAAGACCAGACTACATCTTGTGAGAGGGAGACAGGACCTTTTGGGTACAGGGCTGTTATTGAAACTGTCTTTTTTCCAACATTCTTTATTAATTTTTGATGTGTAGACAGGCTTTGGTCTTCATGTTCTTGCCTCAGTAAGCCTTTTTCCACAGGGTAGGTCCCATTTGCTCTCTGTCGAGGGGAGTGAGTCACCAGCAGGACCTGTTTCTGGGAAGCATTTCTGGGTAGAGTGAGTCACTCAGAGTTTGAATCTATGATACCTGAAGACAGATGTTTGTGGTTAGATGGGTACATTTTCATTTTAATTCCATGCTTTTGTTGGCCTTATGTGACCCCCTTTAGGGATAATTTGGGGGTTTACAATGATCCATATCAAGATAACATAATCAAAGATATTGGATTTGTCACAGAAACCCAATAATCTTATATTTAAATGTATGTTTGCTGCTTAAAAAATCCCACAGAATGATGACTTTCAAAATGGTTCACTACAGTGACCATTTCCAAGGGAGTGGCTTCCTTCCTCCGTGCCTTCCTTACCATCAACATGGAAGTAAGTGATGATTTACAGGTAGTTACAGGGAATTTAAGAGAATTTAATTATCTTACAGTTGGAAGGTGTATTTTGTGGCTGTGTGGTTGGAACATATATATAAATCTAACTGCACGTAACAGTCGTCCAGTTAATGAGCAAGGATCAAACAGGCGAGCTCTGATCTGGCCCTTCGCCCTGTCTAATAAATCACAGATTAGGTGAATTACCAAATTTAAAACCTTGTAAAGATGATCTATTCAAAAGAGCAAACCTACTTCTCAATGGCTGCCCAGCCTATGTGGTGGTAAATGGATCGCGATACTGAGGCCTTGAGACTCTTAAGGAAACACACACACACACACACACACTGGGGAAAGTCTCTAAATGTGTTTAAGATTCTTAATTATTGGTCATTTGTGGTAAAAGATTAAGCTTATTTACCATTTTAAAGGTGTATGAGCGTGTTATACAAAGAATTAACTCTCTGAGATGCTCTCATCAGAAAAGATTCTATGTTTAGGCTATAATTCTGCCTATACCTCCATCATGAAAATTCAAGAGACATTTTAAATTCTCAAAGAAGTTGCCCCTTCAGAAAGACATCTGCTGTCAGTCATTGTTTAGTTCAGGACTTACTGTGTTTTAACCAGGTGCCCAACACTGTGGAAGGTGTGCAGCTACAGCACCATCTCTGTCTCCATAGAGCTTCCATTCTAATGAGTGAGACTGAGCATAAGTAAGTGAATGCATGAATTTAACATAAAATGAAATGGAATAAGTTCAGGTTATTTTGTAGTTCTAGGAAGGAAATGACCAGGGTGGTGGAAAAAAGGAAAGTCAGGACTTACCAAGAACAGGTGACCAGGGCCCTTCTCCCTAAGCAGGTGAGACTGAAGCTGGAAGGATGGTCGTGGACCTAACAGAAGGGCTGCGCTAAGGGTGGGAAGAGCCCAAGATGAAGCTGGGGGTATAAGCACAGACCAGATCGTGTGGGGCTTTGTCGGCCATCATTAGAGTTTAGATTTTATTGTAAGATCAGCCAGAAGCAATGGAAGAATATTAACAGGAGACTTACAGGATCTGCTTTATATTTTAAAGTAGTTCATTACATGTAATAATGGCTTTCAGGTTTCTGGCTTTAGTAACTGGATGGGCAGTCATGTCAGTACTGGGATAGGGAAGACTTGAGGAAGACCTGATTTATGGGGGCAGATCAAGAGTCCCTGATGAGACATCCCAGGGAAATGTCACGAAGACACAGAGGATACACGAATCTTCAATGTACAGGCAAAGTCTGGTGAGGTGACAAAGGTTGGGAGATGACAGCATAACAATGACACAGGAGTGGATGAGATCATCTAGAGAGGAAGAATAACTACAGAAGGGACCCCAGTCCTGGGCTCTGTAGAACTCCAACGGTTAATGGTGGAATAGAGGCGGAGAAGCCAGCAATAACATGGAGAAGGAGCAGCCTGTGAGGTGAAAGAAAAACCAAGAAAATGTGAGGCCACAGAAGGAGAATTTTCCAAAAAAGAGGGAGTGGCCAGCTCAGCAGAATACAGCTGCATACAGGGCATGACAGAAGCAGGCTTACAGTGGTGAGTACACAAAACACAGAGTTTATTCTTGTGTTTGTATTTATTAATTACTGTATCATTTTCCGTATGAACAACTGTAAACCTACTTTTGCCCCACTCAGTATTTAAGTAAGCAGGAACAAAAAATATTCATTGGACTTGGTGACATAGAGATTGTTGGTGGTCTCTGAAGATCAATTTCAGGGGGAATTGAGGGGAAACGAAGCCACTTTGGAGTAGATTCAAGACTATCTAGAATAAAATGTAGACGGTTTATAAAAGCTTTTTGAGAAGTTTTTCAAGGAGTCAGGGTAATAGAGGTATGGAGGGGAAAGTGGGTCTAGAAAAGAATCAGCAAAGATAAGAGGTGCTAGAGCTGATTGAAGTGACCCAATTAAAACAAAATTGGTGATACAGGAAGAAGAAGAGAGAAGGAGATGACAGGGGATGGACTCTGGCAGGATCAGCATTTGAGGGGAATAGAGGTAACTCCTCTGCTATGATTGTGGATATAGTGATAGAAGATGAAGGTGTTTTCCTCTTTGGTAGGTTATGTTTTTGCAATAAAATGTGAAGAATGCTCATCAGCTAATGACAGGGGAATGTAGGGAGTGTTAAGCAGAGAACGCTTTTATCAGCTAGGGTTCAATGAAAGAAGCAGCATTACTATGGGTGGTATAAAATAAGGGGCTTTTAAAATAGTGATTAGACCTTACACAATTGTGGGAGCTAGTGAAGTCCAAGTGAGGCTGTAGATTTTGTATTGGGTATTAGGCCTGAAGTCCTATCAGGTGAACGGGGACAGTATTTGGGAAGGAAAGTTAGAAAACTGGACATGAAGTGGGAGAGAGCAAGAGTAAACTGGAATTAATGGACACAAGCCAGAACCCATGTGGAAGCCATGAAGACAGACTGAAACCTTGGCTCTCACTGCCTCCAACCTCTGTGATGAAGAGGTTCTTCAGGGGGAGACACTGCCCTGCACCACAGAGCCATATAAGCACCTGGCCCCAGACTCATAAAAGCCGAAGGAGAAGATCGGTGAGAGCTGGACCAGGCATAGTGCAGGTGCTTGATGAGCCGCAGGTGCAGGTGAGCCAACAGGATGAGGCACCATGTGGGGGAAGTGACTGTGAATCTCTACACTGACCTTTAGAACTAACGGCTGCTGCTTCCTTCTGCCTTCCAAATGGTGCACACATTTTCTCGTGGTCAAGCATAACCTGCTACTGTCCAGGGGAGGGCATTCCGACAAACACAGTTATAGCTCAGCTACGCTAGTTCTAGGAGAACCACGGTGATGGCAACGTGAGTTTAACAAAGGAAACACCAGTGTGCTGCAAATGCCCACGTGGCTTTTGAGAGCGCCAACTTCAAGTGACATCAGTCAGTGTGGTTGTGTTCTCTAGCACAATTTGGGAGGAGAGTGAGGATTAATTTTCAAGTGGAACCGTAGATTCTGGAAAAAGAGCAGCAGTGGGTGGGTTAATATACGGAAGAGCTTGGTGTGATTGAAGAGTTGCAGAGATCAGAAACTTAGACTAAGTGAGCAGGAAAAAATACCAGTGTAGGACCAGAACATTTCACTGTCAGAGTTGGAGAAATTTTTAGTGATGAGAAGACATACGGTGTGACTCTGGCCATGCTGGTCAGGAAGGAGCTGTGGTGAGGGAGTCCAGTAACTGAGAAGCTGGGCTCAGTTACATACTGACTACTGACAAGTGATAAGCATTACGGGGCGTTGAGGAACACTAAGGGAGGGGCTTATGTGAGTTCCATGAATGAGAGGAAGTGACTGAGTGATAAGAGAGACCAGGGGAGAAGAGGGTAGGCTAGACCAACGGAACTTTATTTTTTTTTAAGCAGCAAGGGAATAAATAATATGGAGGCAGTAATGAGGAGCTCAGAGGATATAGAAAGATAAATGGGTGTCTGGAGACAAATGGAAAAGTGGAGAGATTTAGAAATGAAGGAAAATTAGAGAGGTACGCATATATACAGGTTATATATATATATATATTGAGGCAGAATTGTCACAACTTGCTGAAGGATTGGATGTGAAGGATAAAGGAAGAGAAGGATTCGAGAACGGTCAGGAAAAGGTCATCTTTGGCATTAGCTGAGCCCCTGTCTGGAGTTTCAGATGGCACGAGTGGGAGGGTCTGGGAGAGAGGGTCCCACCAGGTTAGGATTTGTCAGCAGCCGCACAGGGAGGAGAGGCTGTGTGGTGATGGAAGACCACGGAGGCTGAGAATTCGGTGGTCAGTGCAGTAAGCGGGATTGTAGGTATGGTTGGTACAGACCATAGAGAATGGTGGCAAAATTCCTAGCCTTTTCAGCCCTAGTATTTTTCCCTGTTGAATATCAGCTTCTGGGACTGTGCTTCCTAGAGCAAGATGAGGCTGTATGGGAACAGCTTTCACCCGGTGGAAAGGTGGTGTCCATATAGCACCACATGTATGAAAATCCCCAGGGGCTCGTTATGCTGGAACAACTGAACAGAATGCAGGAAGATTCTTCTCCCACCTCTTAGTTACCCTCCACATGAAGCGGGCAGTCCACAGAGGCATGTTCTTAAAACCAATGGCAGGGCCAAAGCCAAAACTTTATTGGTATGTTGAACAAGCATGTTGTGTTGGGTGTAATCATAAAGCTACTTTTTAAAAACAAATCTACTGTTCCTTTAAATGTATTTTGTTGGGCCAGCTCTTGCCTTGCCCTTACTTTAAAAAAAAAAAAAAAATCTAGGGCAAGCCCCAAGACTTTTCTAGTCATTTTAGATAATCAAATGTCCTCTGGTCTCTCCAAGTCACAGAATACAGACTCAGGCTTGTAATTAATATCTTCAGGCCAGTGTAATGATGATAATAATTTTAGAAGTCAGCATTGTAGGAAGAAGGAAGGGGTAAGAGGAAAACAGCAGACGGTTTCTAACTTGACAAATGCTTTTGCGATCACCTAGTGTCCCCGCTCTTTGGGTTTGTTGGGTCTAAAGTTGATCCTCTTCTTTGATTGTTGTTTGCTTCAGGTTCTTTGGAGATGCCCCATGTATCAGACCCTCTGTGCCTTACTGCATGCCCCTTCTGCTCCATCACTGTTGTGGCAACCACAAAGTGCAGGTGTCACCTGGCGCCCTCTCACCTTTGGGGCATCAGGCATATCTTGCTTTCTGTGCCAAAGATTTTCTGATGCTGCTCTGTAAGACACTTCTGGGAACCCACTTGAAACTCACATGCAAGCGTGAGGGCATTTATGCCCTATGGGTACGTGTTCTTTTCTTCTGTCCCTCATGTGGACAATTCTGAGATACATCCTCCCCCAGGATGTCATGGTGGACTTGAGTCCCAGCTGGCCACAGTCCAGCTCAATAACATACACCTGGATAGGCTTTCCTCCTTCCTTGTTCTTTCTTGCCCATTCCCCACTCTTCCTTTCCATTCACTTTCCAAGCTAAGCTACTCGTATGCAACCCCTTATGCCAGGCTCTGTGTGTTGGGGTAACCATACAAAGACACTGGGGATCTCCCACCTATAATACCTTTGAAGTGAGTAAATGCATCCTCCCAGCTGACCCCAAAATGCCTCTTGAGCTTCTTAGTACCCCACGATATACTTTCAACTTTTTTCTGCTAAAATCTTTTTTGCCTCCTTTGCAGAATCCTCTTGGCCAGTATCTAAGATGACCCCTATTTCAGCTCTCCGTCTGCAACGAAGCCTGTTTCTGGTTCCTAGAAAACCCTCAAATCAAAGACAAAAAAAATTAGCTATGCAGGCTGATTCCAATATGCTTATCTTTTTCCTGTTGCCTGCCGGCTTCTCACATATTAGATTTTTCAGGAGTGAGGAAGACACACAGCTCTCCTGACATCCGGGCTCGAAGGACATATATTGAACTCTCTGAGTGGTTTCCCAAAAACCCATCCGTATCCCTCATGGTCTCCCCTTTGAGGGTGAGATGGAATTGTTAACACACCAATAACTCTCCTGATAATATTATTTTTCATTTGATGTGTGTTTATTTTTTTTTCTTCTCCAACCTTCTTATAGCATAAAGGTGGGTGATCAACTAAGAATTGCCAAATCGGTTATCAAATACGTCCTTTACACATCCTACTTGAATGTCTCACACTTTGATTTGGAATGTGACCTTGATTGTCTTAGGACTTTAGCTAAAAGTAGTTCCAATTTAATATTATTACATATACAAAGGACAGCAACTTTGACTTCTCTGAGTCTCTAAGATCTGATCATTGGGTCTAGAATTGTTTGATTGTAATTAACTTCGTGTTATATTTGGAATGAGAATAAAGATGGAGAGTTCCCTGAGTCAAGGATATGACACAAATTTAAATGAGAGCTATCTAAATTTCAGAAAATAATTGATTGGCAAGTACATATTGAATAGTGATATGTGGTGGCTCATCTACCACTCAAGTCCTTGTTTAGTTCTTTGTTGGTGATTAAAATATAATCATTCCCTCATGTAAAGCTGTTTTCACAAACTTGTAACTCTTTCTGTATTTTGGAGCCTCACAAGAGAAAAAAGTGATCAAACTGATGAAGAGAGAATGGGGAAATAAATGGAGTAATTATGAGCTAGAGTAACAAATACTACTTAGGCATATACCAATTATTTCTGCAAAATCCACAATTTATGGAAAGAAATCTCTATGTTTACATATTGATCAGCTTTTATTCATACCAGAAGAGAATACTTTGTAATAAAGATTTCTCACTGATTTGGAAGGAAGTGTATTCCACTAAAGTGTTAGATTACTGCTTCATCTCATCATCTCTTATTTTTACCACCACAACAAAAACAGCTTATGTGGAGGAAAATATTGCATTGTATAAATCTCTTCATGAATGAATGAGCCTAAATTGCCCAGGTTCTGTTTACTATCTAGCTATTCATGTTAATGTATTGTCTGAAATGGAAGCAGATTTGGGTAAGTCTGGTACCACAGCCACTGACAAGGATTTATATGGTGTCGCCACAATAAGTCAACTTCTCTTTGAGTAATGACAGTGACTAATGTTGTGCCTGCCTTAGAGGAAGCATTTTTAATCTTATCTATGTTTTATGGAAGGTGATCTTTGGTTCACAGAACTATGGAAGTGAAAAATAAACTCAGAGATCATCTCATCCATTTCCTTCTCCTTATGAATGAGAAAACTGAGGCCAGAGAGATTAAATGAGACGCATTGGACTAATGGCGAATGATGGTCTAGAACTCAAGTCTTCTAATCCCAAATATAGCATCCTTTTCTACCGCACCGTGCTGTGAAGAATAATACCAATCAGTTCTTTCTCTAAGCCTAAAGAAGCATTATAACATGCTCACTGAAATAAGCACACACTGGTTAAGATATGGTGGAGTATCCAAGTTATAAGTGAAACACAGGGCTTATTTGACCGAGAATTCTTTTCCTTATATGTACCAACTCATCCAAATTGCAATGATGATGAACCAAACCAAAGATGCTTATAAATAAGCCTTTGATCTCCTAGTTATCCATGAGTATCACCACAGGCTGATGCTCTACGATGTCCAAATAAACATCTGGAAATAATGACAGTGTTACTTCTTTCTTCCAAAAAAAAAAGAAGAAAAAGAAAAAGAAAAAAAACCTCACGGACACAGACGACAGTGGAGTGATTGCCTGGGGGAGGGTGGGGGTAGTGGAGGAAGGTAAAGGGGGGATAAATGGTGATGGAAGGAAAATTGACTTTGGGTGGTGAACACACAATATGGTGTACAGGTGATGTGTTGTAGAATTGTAGACCTGAAACCTGTATAATTTTGTTAACCAGTGTCACCCCAATAAATTCAATAAAAAGGAAAAAAAGAAAGTTTAAATAAACTATTTTAAACTGGTTAAATATCTAGAATACTACCCTAGAAGAGAGATAATTAATCCACTTAATCTAATCACAGTGTAACTATTGAACAGTCTTCGATCGTCCCATTCCAGTTCCCAGTTCTGGGTAAAGTGTAAATACATCTTTATTGTTAGTGTTTTCTGCTTAGGGTTGTAGTGGCTACCCTACCTAAAAGTATGAATTTTTTACATTGTAGAAAAAAGATGTCATTTCAAAGTGCCTGTATGTAGCTAAAGAGAGCTAGTAGTTCTGTTGCTTGAAGAGGTCCTTCTATACTGGCAAGCCTGTAGCTATGGCCTGGGGGTTAGAGAATGAATAAGGGAGACCTGTGATACACCATACCACAGAGCAAAGAATTTTATACCTGCAGGGGCATGGGGCAGGTTATGTAGCATATGTGGAAATTTTCCCTTTTCTCCAATATGGATTTGAACTGAACTGTTCCTGAGAATTAGCTTTATCTTGAATGGCATGTGGTTGGGTGAGGGGGTTTATCCACATAAATATTACAAAAGATGAAGAGACATCACCACCACACATGAATGAAGAGACCCTGAAGGGGGCCAGGAATTGAATGCCACAGTGCACCCTGGAACAGCCTGAGGAAGCCCTCCTTAGAGGTCATCATAACCTAGCTGTGCAAAAGACATGAATTGTTCCAGAAAGGGGGTTAATAGTTGCAATAGGAAGGTGTTAGAAAGGCTCATGATCTCTCTCAGAGAAAGCAAATCTAGGAATTTCCCTGGGGATTGCCCTCAGGGAAACTCCATGAAGAGTTTAAGCTTTGTCCTTTATCCCTAGACAGTAGTTCTCAACTAGGGGTGATTTTGCCCTTTAGGGACCAATTGACAACATTTGGAGACATTTTTTGTTGTCACAGCTTGGGGCATGGTACTGCTGGCATGCAGTGGATGGAGGCCAGGGGTGACTAAGCACACTTTAATGGTCAGGGCAGTCGCTTACAATGAAGGATTTTATAGAAAGTCCCAAATGTCACAGTGCCAAGGAGGAGAATCCCTACCTTAGATTAAAAGTAACCACATTATGCATCCTAATTTAAATTCTTTCCCTTATGGTTGAATTCTGAGCCCTTCTGTAGAGTGTGTCTTGTGTTGCTGTGGAGAAAGACTGGGAGAGGCAGCGGTAGGAAAGGCGCCTTCCTCACATTGCCCCTCCCTGAGGCCTGCGCGCTGGCGGAAGCATAAATTCTGGAAGGAAGTAAGTCAGTGGTTCCAGAAACTAGCCAGCCACAGAGAGCTGTGCAGCCCGCTGTGCCACTTATTTCCATATTTTCTCTGATCACCAATCTCACCTTTTCTTTGTATTCTACTGGGAGACTGCAAACTACATTTCCCAGATTCCGTTGCTGGGTAGATTTCTATTAAGTTTGGGGGTGCAGGGAACTGACTGGAAAGTGAGAGGTTGGGAGGAAGGACTTCCTGTTTCCAGCTCATCTGCTCAGCAGCAGAGGGCTACTAGTGCTCTAGACCCAAGGTTTCAAAAACACTCCTGACCAGCCTTGCGACACTCCCCTACACATACCATCACCAGCCCTGTGACTCCACTCCTTTGTGAAAGAACACCAGCTGGGCTCACCTTCCTCAGAGACCTGATCACCAGCCACGTGCCCCTCCCCTAGCCCTGACCACTAGCAACACTGGCCCTCCCTCTGGACTCCTAGGTTCTGGGAAGTACAAATCTCCCCTTTCTGTTTCTCAGCCTTAGGAGTAGTAACTGCTTCCTATAATTATTTTAGGCCATCATTTCGCTCTTTCAGTCTTCAACTCCTGTATAACCAATTGCTTGTAATGAATCCCCTCCATCTGAATATCCTGTGTGGTGCCTGTTTTCCTGAATGAATCCCAACAGATATACCTACGGTAGAGCTAATAGTGATAGAAGCTGGCGCAATAGAATGGAAGCCACCAGGTGGTTTGTTTGGGAGGCCACAATGAGGTAACACTCTATTTCTCCAAAAGACATCTGGTAACACTGGAATGTGGGGAGAATAATGCTTACAATGCATTATTAAAATAGAAGTGTTTGCTCCTAATCTCTGTGGTGCAAAGTGGAGGAACCTGAAGGTTTGCTCTCCTTCCTCTCGCATCTGTCTTTACATGGAGACAGTAGTGAGCAAGACAGTTCCTCTCATTTTCCTTAGCTCACACCTCCTCTGGACTGGTAGCCACAGTAGCCTCTAGCTACAGAGTGAAGACACCCCAGACCTATAATCAGTATGATGAGGCTACCACAAATATTCACCTTTGAGTAGAGGGGTTGCAGTTAGTCAGGCCACCAGGAATAACAACCAAGGGCAACGGAGCCTTGAATGGTCCTAGCCAATCAATGACTGTCAGATATTAGTAACTGCATGGCACATTTCAATTTGAGATGTTAAAATGTGAACAAATGCTTGTCACAGAAAAGATTAAATATTGAATCCAGAACCCAGAGAGATAAATGGTAACCAAGGAGGTTCATACAAATACAGTGAATATAAACAAGAAGATAAATACACAACAACAAGGACAAACACCTTGAAAATGGAGCTAGCTCTCCACTGCAGAATTGGAATTCGATGAAAACTCAACCTCACAGCAAGTTCCTCATGGAAGTCTCCAGGTTCAATCAAATGTCAATATCTCTGGAATGAGATAAACTTATGTTTTTAACTTCTGTGGACAGCACTCCTTTATGGATCATATATGGCCCACACTCTTACTTATGGATGAGGACAAATTGGAAAATCAATGATTTGTGTCCTGGAAAGTGCCCTGATTAGAGTACTTTGGTTTCCAATATCCCCTTATTTTCTATCTTATGCCTAATATGCAGGTCTACAATTTTGATAAAGAAGAAGTCATTTTTTTAATGAGTTCTACCTAATGATAGGTTTTCTCTTCTGTTTCTCCAATAGTTGGTTGTGATTACTTGGACACAGGCGCCGAACATCATGGGTTATCTCCAGCAAGCCTGGCAGGGGAAGAAGTTAGGATGTGGCTCAAGATCCTCAGGACAAGGTAAGATAGCTGAGATACCTGGCCCTGCAGCACTGACGGACCCTGGAGAGTCAGGTGAGTCATTCACAACTGTCATTCTGGTGTCTAAAGAACTTACGATCTCAAATGGGAGATCAAGAAGTGAACAAGCCCACCATTAAGCCATATGCTGGGTGCTGGTGTAGGAATGTGTGTACCAGGTTCTGTGGGAGTTTAGAGAAATGGTATAATAAGTGTTTCTGGGAAGCAAGGTCAAAATTCAAAGTGGACATGATGTTTGGGTTGAGTCTTGCTGAATGATTGGGAATTTCCCAAAAAGACCAGGTTGCAAGGGAAGGAGGGTCAATGCCAGGAATGAAGCATGTTATGTGCAAAGGCCAGACGGGAGACAGTGTGTGGGCACTCCGCACATTTCAGGGAGTTCAATAGGAATTTTAAGGAGTATGAATATTATACCGAAGATGGTAGGATCCAAAGAGGGGAAGGTCATGATTACATAATCATTCTTTTAGAATGGTGAACAAGTTGGAAACCCCAATAGGATGTCATGAAATTCATTTAAGCAAGAAGGATGGGGGTCTGAATTAAGAAGACTTGGAAAAATGTTATTAACTCAAAAAATGTCAAAATAATAATATTGTAATAACTATGGTGACAGGTGGGTACTCGAAATATCGGGGGAATCACTCTGTAAATTATATGGTTGTCTAACCACTATGCTGTACACCTGAAACTAATATAAAATATTATTGAGTGTCAACTGCAATTGAAAAATAAAATGTAAAGAAATGACAAAATCATCGAAAATGCAGAACTTGATGACTGGTTAGATGCAGGGCTTGGTGGAGAGGAAGGAAATTATGTGGATATCATTACTAGTACCTCCAGTCAGGAATCCAAGAGGATGGAGGAAAAATAAAATACATCTGTTTTGTTTCAGCTCAAAGTGTGGTTTTAGAGCAGAGAGATAGCGTTGGGCTCTGGGCATAGATTTGGAAGCAATCAGCATTAAAGTGTTATGTGAGGCTTTGAACATGAATAAGATTGTTTTTTGATTTAAGCCAAGGAAAAAGGACACCTGAGAATAGGGTGCTGGAACGTTTTGCCCGTCCATTTGGGTAGAGGGAAAAACAGACAAATGGAAAGTAGTTGGAAAAAAATAAAGGTCCAGGAGGCAGCAGGAGGACAGAAGAGAGTGGAGTCATGGAAACAAGGTAGAAGAAAATTCTATGAAGGGAGCAATCAGTGTTGCCACATGTCACAGAAAGTGACAGTGGAAGACCAGAGTGTGTTTATATAAGTTCATGATCGGGACGCCACAGGTCATCTTGGCTTGGATATGTTGGTGGGGCTGTTAGATGTAAAAACTGGGTGGGTTAAAGGAGAAAAAGGAGTAGGAAAAGCTAGAGCAGACCAGTTTCCTGTGACAGTGGAAGGGAAAGTTTGACTGTCATGGGAAAGAAAAAGAGTAATAGTTTGAGGTCAATGTGATATCGAGAAGAGATGGGAGAGTCGTGAACATGTTTATGTGCTGAGTTGATAGAACAGGTAGAGAGTGAGAATGAAGGGAGAGGAAAGGGAATGGAATATTGAGCACACTGAGAGGTAGCTGCTGTGGAAGAAAGACGACCTTTATTCTGGGCTAAGGGGGAAGAAGGAGTTAGATATATGGATTCATCTAATAGACCGTCGGTCTGTGGCGAGGAAACATTACATGATGGTGGGGAATCTAAATGGCTGCCAACACTCACGATTAAGGTGGGAAATCTATCTAGTTTTTTTGGAAAAATGCTTTAGCTAGGGGAGACTTTTGAAGTACTGGTTCTACACATGGAATTTCAGAGAGTGACGGACCAGTGAGTGCCGATTCTGACACTTGCTTAGCTGACTGACTTTGAATTATTTAAATCCTTTTCTAGGCTTCAGTTCCTTCATTTGTACGTTGGGGATTATAATAGCATCTATGTGCACCATTTTGTGAAGATTAAATGAAATAATACATGTAAAGTGGCTGGCACCTCATGGCTACTCATAATTGGGCTAAAAAAAAAAAACCAGTGAAAACCAAGATATATATAGACCAGGCCAACTGGGAAAGTGGAAAATTCATTGGCATTTAGTGGTAACCCAGGAGACTGGCCAGGATTTGCAGTAAAATCCCTCTGAGAGCCACCTGGGAGTCCCTCATTATTGCTGGCCCTGTGGGTAATAGATCTGCATTGACACCCCACATCTAAGCCCCAGCAGAGAGATGGCCACAGCCTCCACTGAGTAAGGTGTTCCTACCTTACTTCTAGGTAGAGATGCCATCTGAAGCCCAGGAGCCTTCCAAATTCCAGTGAGTGTGTCAAAGGGAACACAGGGATGGGGGCATCTTGCATTAGTGTTGGGAGCTAGGGAAGAACACCTTTCACATGCAGAAATGTCAAGGAAGTTTTTGCAAATAAACCCTATTTATGAAAGACACTGGGACTCACTTATTCAGAGAGTGACAGAGCCTTGAGAGGAAAAGAGTAAAGAAAATCCTGAGAGCATTTTAATAATCTCCTAAAACATAGGGTCCCCGGTGGGAGGACAGGACAGACTGTGGGACTTGAGGGGAATTTCCCCTTCGCAGAACCTGAGGGAAGTTGCGTCTGGAGGCTGGGCACTTGTGGCTGCATTATATGGCCAGCAGTTCAGTTATTTATTGAATGGAGGCTTTTTTTCCCCAACCTCCCCTGTAGTAGTGAAAAGAATGAGGCCAGGACATTCAGGGTCTGGCCCCTTGGCGAAGTGGCTTTGCTGTGCATACTGGAAGCTGTGACCTCAGCTCCTGTAATGTCAGAGTGAACCTCTCATCAGGACGTTTAATAACTGTGTGGGTGAGTGTCACGTCGCATACCATCTAAGTGAGGATTCGAACAAAAACCAAGTATGGTGGAATTCTAGAGACATCTATTCACTCTGTTTTGCTGAGAAATAACAGGCCAGATAAAATAGTCATTATTCAAGGATGAATAAACAGGCAAAATAAAACCTCATTATGAGGCACATGAAAAATTTTGTAACTTTAAGAAATGAACATATAGCACTCAAGAGGCAGAGGAAGAGCATGCCTTTGAAAAAGATTTACTATGGGAAATGGGAATAATTTTAAACAGCATATGCTTTGTGATCTAAATAACATTCAAGGACCCTATGAAGCAGGAGATGAAAAATGAGAGAGGAAAACATATTGAGGTGAAAGGAAACTGGTTGAGAAATCAGAATATAGAGAACAAGATGAAATAAGGAAAGTGGTATAAAACTGAATGTGAAATATCAAAATTGAAAATACATTGGAAGCAATAAAGTGCTTAATCGGCAATGCTTACAATGAAATCCATAATGTAGAGGACAAATTTGAAGCATTCTTCCAGGATTAAAAGAAAGTGAAAATGTGGTAACAATGTTAAGAAAGGAGGTGATAGATTCAGAGAACGGGGTGGAAATCCAACATGAAGAAAACTAGTTTCCCAAAGAAGACGCTGAACAAAGGAAAATAGCAATGATTCTAGAATTTATAGAAAATAATTTCCTGAATGTAAGAAATAAGTAAATATTCAGATCAAGTGGGCTTGATGAGTGTTAAAAAATTAATATAAAGAGGCTAGTTCCTATGCAAGTTGAGATTTTAATTTTTCAAAAAAATAAAAAAATAATATGCATCGCTAGCCATCAGAGAGATGCAAATTAAAACCACAATGAGATACTACTTCACACCGGTCAGAATGACCATCATAAACAAATCAACACACAAGTGTTGGAGAGGATGTGGAGAAAAGGGAACCCTAGTACACTGTTGGTGGGATTGCAGACTGGTGCAGCCACTGTGGAAAACAGTATGGAATTTCCTCAGAAAACTAAAAATAAAATTGCCTTTTGACCCAGCAATTCCACTGCTGGGATTATACCCTAAGAGCCCTGAAACACCAATCCCAAAGAACCTATGCACCCCAATGTTCATAGCAGCACAATTTACAATAGCCAAGTGCTGGAAGCAACCTAAGTGCCCATCAGTCAATGAGTGGATCAAAAAACTATGGTACATTTACACAATGGAATTCTACGCAGCAGAGAGAAAGAAGGAGATCCTACCCTTTGCAACAGCATGGATGGAACTAGAGAGCATTATGCTA
>VMDR010014934.1:0-22922 GCA_007922815.1 Macrotus californicus | reverse complement strand
GAGAGGGAGAGGGAGAGGGAGAGGGAGAGGAGACCCTCTTCACCTGGCTTATTGTGCCTATTCTGCTCCTGCCTAACTGCCTACTACAAAAGTACTCTGGCTAAATCTTGGATAAATGATAGTGCTTGGATCTCTTGTCAAGAATGTAGACATCTCTCAATTACCCTTATTACTGAATAAGTTTAGTGGTGACAGGAATATAGAACAGAATTCACAATTGACACATATGTGCCCATTATGTTTATATTTTGCTAATAACTTCTTGGAATCAGAAGACTGTTTAGTTTACTTTGGAAAAAAATACTTTCTAACCATTTTTCCTTGAGGCTGCTGCGATATTGCAAACTAAAACCAGGCAATGGTAAGCAACATAAAGAGAGAAAGCAGCACAGCAGACCCATTAATTCCCAGTCTGAGATTAAAGCAGATGACAAATGTAATGGCTGCCTATTACCATGACCTGTGGGGACAGACTCTTAGATGGAGAGCAGGATTACAGCTAGTTGTGGCGGGGGGAAGGTTAAGGGGTGGAGAGATTGAGTAAAAAAGGAAAAAGGACGCATGGACAACAGTGTGGTGATTGCTGGGGGAGGCTGTGTAAGAGGACTAAAAGGTAATGTAAACAAAATACAATAAAGATTAAATAAAAAAATAAAAAGTAAAAACAGGCCACACCGGACTGATTACATCAGAATCTCTGGAAGGTGGGCTTAGGCCTTTTTAAAGCTCCAGGGTGATCCCAATGTGTAGTCACAGCTATGAACTGTGCTTAGTGGCTTCACTGTGCTGGGTAACTCTCATCTGATGAGATATGTAGCTCTGAAGCCTGCAAGTACTTGCTGAAAACAGCTGTTTCCAATGAAAGCACGCAAACACTCAATAAGATCAGTGTCACCAGAAATAAAAAAGAACTAGGAGTCACAATGTATCCCTTCAAAAGTATTTAAACTAAACCACTCACGGGTACCAAGTTTTATATGTAAGGTTGTTCCCCGCAGCACATTTTGTAATCCATAAGGGACTAATTAAATAAATGGTGATCAACTTCAGGACATGAACTGCTAAGAGACACCAAGCAGAATACTTCTATTTCCTGAGTGCCTACTATGTGTACCTACTATAAATGTGATCTTCTTCCAGGAATTGGGAATTCACCAGAGTTCAGGACAAAGATCCTTACCTTTGTGAAACTTACCTTCTAGATAAAGTCAGCCTCATAATTTGTGGGACCCAGCACAAATTGAAAATGCAGTGTTCCTTGTTGAAAAATTACTAAAATTTCAATATAGTGTCCGCAGAGCATGAAACCAAACCCAGGGCCCTTTGGAGTTCTGAGTGCAGGCCTCGAGTGACTGCAGAGGTGGCATGCCTGTAAACCAGCCCAGATTATCGAGGGAGCCAGGTGATAAAAACATATGAAAGTACATAAATCATCCAGCATGTTAGAAGGAGATAAGTGCTATGGGGGAGGGGGGGAGTAGAACAAAGAAGGGAAATCAAGTTGCAATTTGAAACAGGGTGGGCCACATTGGAAGCATGAGATTTGAGCAAAGATTTTAACGAAGTGTGGGAGTTAGACGTGAACATTTGGGGAAAGAGCTATACAGGCAGGGTGAGGAGCTAAAGCACAGGCCCCAAGGAGGTGTGGGAGTGTGCCTGGGGTAGGGCTGGAGCAGAGCTGGTGAGGGAGGGTCAGGGAGGAAAGGAGAAGCTGGACCACATAGGGCCTTTTTAAAAGAATTTCTCTGGCGCTGAGTGAAGAGTCTGTGGGTGGATGGGCAAGGGTAAAGGAAAGAGAACAGCAAGGGAGCCACTGCAGTAAGCCAGGAGAGAGGGGAGACAGACAGACAGAATGAGAATAAATTTGGTATATGAGAGTATATGTGTGCTATATACATTATATATATAGTGTGACGTGGAAAATCACCCACAATATGAGATAAAGGTACATTGCATAAAGCAGACTGTACTTAATGACCCATTCTTTTGGTATAAAAACAAAACCCCAAACTATGTAGAGGAGCCTCCCCTTACCTGCATGGGATACATTTCAAGACCAGCAGTGGATGCCTGGAACTTCAGGTAGTACTGAACCCTACATGGACTGTGTTTTTCTCCTGCACCTACATACCTATGATAAAGTTTAGTTTGTAAATTAAGCACAGTAAGAGATTAACAGCAATAACTCACAGCAAAAAAAGAACAATTATAACAATATACTAGTAATAAAAGTTATGTAAATGTGATCTCCTTCCATTCACATCTTCCACACACAAATGTAATGCCTTTTCCATCCTAACTAAGCACTTATGTGCTGTGGCCATACTTTTTCAATTTGAGGTGGGACAGCAAAACTTGCACAAATTAATTTTTTTTCACAATTTCACAAATAGACAATCCATTTTTACTGTAGAGCTAAGCCACCTTGGCGTATGATTTTTTCCTTTCCTTATTAAGTCACGAACTTTCACCTTCTCACTTAGAGGAAGCTCTTTACAGCTCCTCTGTGGCATATCTGCACTGCCAGCACCACCCACGGCTCTTGTGATTGGGGCCATTGCTAACTAAAATAAGGGCGACTTGAACACAAGCACTGTGATACCCTAACAGTTGTTCTCATCACCACGAGAGATGACTACCGAGTGACTGGTGGACATGGGAGCATCTACAGCACGCAGACTGGCAAAGGGATGGTTGACATGCGGTGGACACGATTTCATCATGCTACTCAGAATGGCCTGCAATAGAAAACTTATGACTTATGAATGGTTTATTTCTGGAATTTTTCATTTAATATTTTCAGGCCACAGTTCATAACTGAAACAGCAGAGTGAAGCTGTGGATAAGGGGGGCACTACTGTATATACATTTATATATAAGTAGAAAAAGATAAAAAACGTCAAAACCAAATTCTCAGCAATAGATACTTCTGTGGCTCAGGAATTTTAGCTGGTAAGGAACATCCTGTCTTTTTATTTTATACTCTCCTGATGTGCTTGAATATTTTATTGTAAGTATAGTTTTATAAATTAAGCACAACCTGCTTCTCAAAGTAGGATATCATCGGAGGAGCCCCTCTCTCAGTATTCAAACACAAGGAATATCTGACAAAGACAACATAATTGGGCTTCTACAGATTGAGAAAGACGTCATTAATCTAAAACAAAAAATGAAAGCAAGATTACAAGGTTTGAAATCAGGATCTGAAAAACAAAAGTGGGAATTTCTAAACCTAGGGAAAACCAGATAGCATCGTCAACGACTGACTTTACTCAAGAAATCCAGTACAGAGCGAAAAGGAGGAAGGATTTCAGTTGGAGGGAAAATGAATTCTTGTAATAAGAGAATGGTAAACATGGGCCTGGAGACTTCGGCTCTGAGAAATTCTGTCTGACCTTGGTTTTTCCTAAGGGCTGCTGCCTGGGCTTACAGAACCTAACTGGGTTCATTCCCAACCTCCCTCGTGTTGCTCTGAGGCCATCTTTCTGAAGCTCAAACCTGAGGTGGTCACCGTCCTCTGGCTAAGCTCACATGGAGGTCATTGAGAGCCCCGTTAACCTCTTCAAAGGTCTCCTGTCACTCTTAAGTCTAAAATTCAAACAAGGCTAGCCCACCCGACCCTTCATGGTGTGACCCCTTTCATTCTATACCAAACTCTGTCACATCTGGGCTCTGGACTCCCTCTTTCACCAGTTCACTCCTTCTCTACCTTCTGGAATTATAACCTTTCTCAATCTGGCCAACACCCCTACTAATTACCTTCAGAGGACTCTGTACATGGTTTATAGGTATTTGTCTTTCTGCACCAAACGATAACCTCTCAATACCAGGAAGCCGTTTAGTCCCACCAAGTACCTGGCAGTCAGTCCTATGTACTGAAAATGAGTAATCTAGTATCAAGCCTTGTCTATTGTACATTAGGGATTAGTAGGCTTTCTGAGCTATTTTCTGTTCAGCTCTGTGATCCTCTGAGATCAAAGAGATTTTATTCCCTGAGGGATAAATATACTTCACAGAACAGTGCTTCTTAGTGTGGTATTCAGAGGTCCAGGCTGCAAAGACCAAGTGGACCTCCTGGGACATCACAATGAAATGGAAAGGTGATAGAGGGTAGCAGTCACATGCAGTACTTGAGTATTTACTGTTAATACCACCTTGCTTAAATCCATCTTCTTTCAAAAAGATGTGGTGATGCAGCGATCAGCTCACATTAGGGAATTAAAACCATACTCCTGCTCCTGACGATGAGCACAAAGCGTAAAGACCTCACTGGGTCAAACCAATCAAAAATTTTTCACAGAAAGCCCATTCCTACAAAAAGCACCTCAAATAATTATGCTGGAGAGTGCCCAGCTTTGTCATTTCCCAGTTTCAAAGCTTGTAATGATGTGTATCCCAAAAGCAGTAGGATCTTACTGTGCTGAACACCCTACCCCCAATGCTGATCATGTTGCCTGATTATGAGAAAAGACACCTGGAGGAACTTGAAAGGCCTCTTCCTTTAACGATTAATGCAGATCATCAAAGGTGGTCTCAGACTGCTCACCAGCAGGAAAAATTCCCGAGAGCTACGATTGAGTCATATCCAATTCTTTTTCGTGTGGCTATTTATGGCAGGCAAAGAACTTGTGTGACAGGGATTCACAAAGAGCTTCCACTGTCAAGCCAGAGACCATTTCCAGAGGCCACCTTTAACAGAAAAGGTACTAGCAAAGTGAACAGTGTCCATAATTATAACATTGGTAACAATATAAGGCAAAACACAGCAAAAGAGACAAATTGGAGGAAGGCCTACTATTAAACCCAACACCCCTTTGAGTCCCTGGGGAACTTAGGTTTTGTAGGAAGCTAACTACTAAGTTGTACTGAAGAAATGATCCAAAACCTGCGTGAGGGAACCTGGAATGTCATTAGAAACTACATGATCAGTGAAGAGACATATTAAATCATTCACTAAAGGGTTAAATTTTTCATCTAGTATGACTAGTTAAGAGTATGTCTAACTCCACATTCATCTCTTATCTCCAAGAGTTATTCTCCTAGACTATTTTTGTCTTAACTGTGCCAGCACAGCCTTCTGGTTTCATATTTCAAAACACTGGTGAGCGCAATTATACTTGTGAAGTAGCTTGAGCCATATTGTTCGTGAACTTTTTCATTAAAATAGAAGGCCGTCCGCCCCATTGTGAGAAAATATTTCTTCATTTTGATTGGAAAATAAATAGAAGACTGATTGTCATACAGATAATTCCTCCTCACAAAAGTTGTCTTTCACTGAGGATACTTCTAATTGTCAGAGGTGTGCTAAGCATTTTGTATTTATTCTTCCCAACTCTGAGGTGTGGCCTTTTAAAGATGAGGAAACTGAAACTTAAAAAGAAGGTAAGGAACTTGCCCATGATCACAGGTAGGAAGTGATAATGCTCTTTGTTTTTGAAGGCTTTTATTACCAGGGTTCCATACTGCTCAAACTTTCCTGAGCATACAAAGTAGCTAGGGATTTTGTTAAAGGCACATTCTAACTTGGTAGGTTCAGGGTGGGACTCGAGATCCTGCATTTCTAAGAGGTTCTGCAGTGATAATGAGGCAGCTGGTTGATGGACCACTTTGAGTAGCTAGGTCCCACACTGCTGCAAAGGTGTAATTCCTTCTCTGTGAAAGGAATGGTGTATTTCATCCAGCTGGAGCCAGACACTCACTTGACTACCTGACATTGATACATTTGACACAACAAGGAGACAAGAAAGATATCAATCCAGAAGCAATAGTGGTTATGGAATGCATACATTTCCATGTATTTTTACAGTAAAAACGCATTAAAAAATCTTTCACAAAAGAAACTTAAAAAATACAAGTAGGGTGTTGAGTCCCCCCCCCCCGACATTCTTCCAGGCATTAACTGTAATGAGTGGGAGGAAAATTTCTAAATGGTTTGATTTCATCGTACAAAATACTCATCCATCATCTCTCATCAAGATATTTACATGAAGTGGGGGATTAGGGAAAGTAGGTTCACAAGAATCAGTCTCCAATTTAACGTTACAGTAGTTCAGAGAAAACTATATCTTTCTGCTTAGTGCAGTCCCTGTACAGTACAGTTATTTCCAAAGCAAATCTGTGTGGAATTTGGGGGAAACTACCACACCAAAAGTGTTCAGATTGAGATAGGCGCAGGTGGGTAGCACACAGATTTTAAAATGTCAAATGTCATCTTTGAGAACAAGACAGCAAAATATTAACTTCAGGATATACTTCCCAAATCTGCTTTGATTTCATTTATTTAAGACTCTGGACCACAACTGAGAGCATCGATCATTTAACATCACAGATTTTGCTAGAAATAGTGAGAAAATTCCTAGCAGTGGAACCTTAGGAATAAAGTCCCGAAGTTGGCTCTTTGGAAATGGATAAAAAAGAACATCATTATTCAGCTGTATTCTTCCTCAGCCTTACTGCTACAGCTCCATGTGTGCTTTGTGTGGAAAACTTTGAAAAAAATAGCAGTCACAGACCTTCTCCCCTCTTTTTCAGATATAGAATGTTCATTGTGTCTATTCCAGGAAATGAACTTGTTTTGTGAATGCCCACAGAACTACAGCTACTCATTCTAATGTTATTTATAAACCCATAAGTCAAATAAAGCTATGGACAATGTAATATTTATATATGCATAGTGTTTTATAAAAAGATTGGCCCGCATACTGTTCATCAATACAGAAACAGCATTAAATCCATAGCACACTGCAAGAAATGAGTGAAGAACAGAATGCAAACAAGTGCTTAATAATTCACAAGCAGGCTCACCACGGAGGAAATGATATTCAAACCGACTAAAGCTTTAGAGAATTACTTATATAGTCTCCCACTTTAAAACAGCTTTACATACCTGATTTAGTTTACATTAAAATATATCCCAATTAATCAATTTTTTCCACATTCAGAAATATGAACACATCACATTCCTCACAGCTAAATTTTTTGTCATAAATTCTCTTTTATACAAGAAAAAAGGCAACCTTTTTTAAAAACAGGCTCTATTAATTACAATTTTTAATTCTGTACATACAATGATTGGCTGGTTTTCTTCATTCTTTTTTTCCCTTTTTTTTTTAAACAGTACCATGAGAACAACAGTGATTGACTTGCAAAGTTTTGTGTCTGTATGGAAAATGCAAAACAGTACTACAGAAATATACAATGTATTGTAAGCAGCGGTTTGCTACAGTGGTCCAACAGGTACAAGCAAACATTTTGGCTCAGCTAGGCAGTAATCCATTTCAACCACTTCCCAAGGCTACAGCCGACCCAACTACACCTTATTTGGGACTGCAAAAGAATAGGTCTTTCCTAAAAAGGAAAATCATTATGTTTTGTTCTGCTGTCCCAAAATTCAAAGGACAGGGTCATGAAGACATAAGTTTGCCAGCTGGATCTACAACCATTGAGATCATGTCCTTTCTCCTTCAGTCATTCTGGAGACAGTTACGGTTTCAAAGGGAAATCAGCATTTCTAAGAATAAGCACCTCCAACCCTAAAAATTAACAAAGAGCTAACTCCACCAAGGCACATTCCCTTCTCCCCAATTTGGCAAAGGGTAGCCATGGCCTTATGTTAAAAAGGGGGAACATAACCTTCTGTTTTGTGGATTTTTATGGCTCCTTCACACTGGGCACATTGTCCCTCACTCCATCCACTCTTAAGCCTCAAATCACATGACAACACAGAAGGTGTTTGTTGTCCATTCCTTCCAGTAGTTGAGTGAAGCTGTGACAGCACTGCCTTAATGAGATCTTAGTAGATGTTGGTAATGCTAATGAACCTGACCATCTGCACTTGGATAATGGCAGCCAACCTTCTCCTCTCTATGCCTTTCTACGGCCGGAGGAGTCCAAACTGTTTTCTAGACCAACCATGACTCAAGAACATAACATTTCTGTGTGTGCTGTGTAGGTTTGCTATAAATATCCTTCATTTGGAATAGTAGTCTCTTCATTCAGTTTGCTTGATTTTAGGATCACTGACGATCTTAACCCATCTCAAAGAGTTCTCAGCTTTTACAAATATAGCTTTGCCTTTTTACTTAAAAGGGAATCTCCTAACTACAGTATACCACTACATCATTACATAAGTCTCTATCAAATTAATTAAACTGAATAAAGTCCCTTACTTAGAGAAAATGATCAACAGCCCTATTTAACCAGGAGAGAAAGATTGCCCCCAAAAAGGGAACAATTCTTGACAATTCTACAGTTTATGTAGAAACAAAATTTATATCCCTTTGGGGCAGCATTTGGCAAATAATTTCCAAAAAAGTATGCATTTAAAAATACTTTCTTTAATATTATACATCAGGCACAACACTTTTAATATATATATTTTTATAAGATTTCAAATGCATAAAATGTTTGTTGCTATTCATAGGATCATCAGGTGTCAGATGCTTCATTAGGTAAGAAACTAAATTATTTCAGGTTCGTGGCCTTCCTCATAGAACCTTTGACATGGTAAAGGTTGGAATGTGACTCAGAGCTCAGATACTGAGGTCGGTGCTGCATTCTTTGTAAGGCCTCCTTCTCTGCTCTGGGGGATGTCTGCAACTTCTGCTGGCATCCTGCTTCAGGCCCGGCTCTTCTCTTTCTTGGTGGCTGACTCTGTTCTCTCTGTTCCTTTTTTCAACGGACCGCTCCCGCCTCCGCTCAGGGGACCTCGCTCGCCTGCGGTCAGTTGATTTCGCTCTCCTCTCGGGCGAGCCCCCCTTCCTTCGCTCTGGAGATCTTCTCTGATCCAGGAGCCTTTCGAGAGACCTCCTACGGTGGCTGGGTGAGCTATCCCTTCTGCGGGTGGGTGACCGATCTCGCCTCCTCTCAGGAGAAATCTCCCTTCTCTTGTCGTGCTTCTCCCTCCTCTCCAATGTGTTGTCAGCGCTCCGGGTGCCTTCCCTCCGCTTCTCCGGAGACCTCCTCGTGGGGCCATTGGTCACCAGCCGCTCAGGTGGGGCTTCTCTTCGCCCCTCAGGCGCCCGGTCCTTGGGTCGGCAAGCCCCACTGTCGGGTGTCCTGGAAGTTCCGTTCCACGTGTGATGCTCGTTGGGTTGTCTGCCGTACTCTCGGCTGCCTTTTGAATCCTTCCCGTGTGCCCGCTTTTCCCCATGTGGTGATGATTTGTGAAGATCGGGTAGATAACTGGACTCCAACGGCGGGTGCGGCCGGCGGCCGGCCAGCACGGGCCTCATTTCCGGGACACCCTGTGCCAGCCCGGGCCTCATTTCCGGGACACCCTGAGCCGGCCCGGGCCTCATTTCCGGGACACCTTGTGCACCGGCGGAGGCGCCGTTCCGGTCGCTGCCGGGGTCTGCAGGAAAGTAAATGAGAGCGACAGTTGGGTGAGAAGGACGTTGGGCCCCTGTCCCCACTCCCACACTCGAGCTCTCATTAGTGACAACAAACACACAGCTGTTAAAGCAGTCAGAATCAAAGCCAGCTGGGTCCTGGTTAAGTATAACTGCAACTAGTTCGGTTAAAAACTAGTGCGCAGGGCTTTTAGGGTCTAGCCTACTGTTCTCTCTACTCAACACAGAGACGATTAAAGGAACTTAGAACATAAAGGCATGACCTTATTAATAGTCTGTCTGTCTGTCTAGAGGTATCCAAACGCTCCCACTTTATCCCCTGCTCTTTCCCCACCCACCAACCCTTCTCTCCCTTACCCACCCCTCCCCTGTCCCCATGAAAGAAAATATTTCCCTTAAAGAATACTTTTTAAAATTTGCTTAAAAATGATCCCGGCATGAGGGAACTCTCTGGGAGAATGTTAATAGCCTATGTCTTGATCTGGGTGGTAATTAAATGGGTGCACAGAGGTGAAAACTCACTGCACTGTATAGTTAGGCTTTGGACATTTTACTGTAAGCACAGTATACGTCTATTTTAAAATACTTTTATTTTAAAAGTATTGACTCTATGGAGCCAACACCGCCAGATGTGGACATCTGGCAAAGGTGACATTAAGTGAGGATCCATTAAACATTCTCTCTGCCCTGGCGTATGCTTCTTCAGCTATTTAATTTTGTGTGAGTTTAAGAAACTTTTTAAAATAGGGAGTCTTCTGACAGATAAAAGGGAGTGGAAGGGAAGTTGTGAGGGACACAGCTGACATCAGATGGAGTTCAGATAAAGTCTTTAGAGGCACTTTTCTTTATACTTAGCCATAATTCCATCCATGAGCCATGGAGTTGCTGGACTGCTTCTTACAACATCAAAATATGTAGATTTCAAAGCAGGGCAACACTCATGGGCTTTTGTTTACAATTAAACCATTTAAAATAACACTGCGCATGTAGGTAGCATCCTGAATTTATGAGAGCTCTTTTCAAAGCATGGATGCTTTGTAATCACTAAACCCAACAGGTCCTACGCACTACTATACCATTTTAGGCAAGGCACCAGGAATGGTGTGCTGCAGCATGGTGGGCAAACCAGGGGGACAGTCACAGAGACAAAGTGGATGCTCTGTAAGGATCTTTCATTAAGCAACAAGGTTAATAGTAAGCAATCTGTTTCATGAATGATTTCCCAAAACCTTGGGTAGATGTTAACAAAAGCAGGAATACAACCTTGAGTAGGGGCTGGCAAACTTTTTTTGTAAAGGACCAAAGAATAGATATTTTTGGCTTGGCAGGCCACGTAGTTTTTTACAACTACTCAACTCTGGCACTGTAGTGTAAAAGCAGCCTCAGACAACACATAAAATGTGTTGTGTTACTCAACTTTACATGCAAAAACATGCTGTGCACGTTTTGGCCCATGGACCGCCCCTTGCCAAGAGATAACTGATCAAGCAAGAAATCTCATCTTCTTGTCTAGCAAAGCCCTATTTACCTATATACCTAGGTGAGAGCTCTGTGATATGATGTTTGTTCTTTCTAAATGCTAGGTAGGCTATTAGAATTAATACAAGTTATTTTAAGATCTGGGTGAGGGGAGGTGCTTAGATCATTATCATAAATCTAGCCTTGGGGTTTCTTACACCTACTTTTAAGATAAGGGACAACAAGACTTCAACGGGGCAGCGGTGTACTTACAATTCAAAGAATGCAGGGTGCTCAGAATGAATTGCCAAACATATCAAAATAGAGCTAAGCAGAAGCAATGAGGAAATTAGGCCACAGCACAGAAACACCTAGTATTGATTGAGCTACAAACCGTAGTTTGATTATGGCCCATAAGGTAGAAGCAAGCCTCCCCGAGCTTTTCATTTCTCATACATGCAGCGATATTAGGAGGTATCATCGCTGTAGAAGGGAGGGCCCAGCACCAAGAACAGTCAGAGAGAAAGAGAGAAAGAGAAAGAGAAAAAGTTGAACATTTAGATTCCCTATAACAAAGAGGAAAGAAAAAAAAATCTGCATTTGTTAACATAGGGCAAAGAGAGTTTATTTGTCCAGTCAGACAGTCTAAGGCAACACTCAAATAAGGCTGCAGAGACCGCAATCAGAACAGTGACGTTTTTAGACAGCCATATAAGGTGACTCGAGGACCCAGACAATAGATGCATCCTTTTTTCTTTCTTTTTTTTTCAAACAACTGGAACAATGACAGGCTGGCATAGGAAAGCATTAACAATAAACAACAAAAGAACAAATCCCCTCCCTCCCCCTTAAGACCTCAGCAGTTAAATTAAGTACAAAAAACTCATTACAAAAATAGCCTCACAGAGAAGCAGGTTCCAATTAAGTCAGAAAAATATTGGAACTTAACATATTATAACCCATTTGTGACTCTAATCAACAGAATTAGAGAGATTTAGTCCAAATGACACATGGAGACATTACAGCAGCACAATCCTGGCATGTTCAACCCTTCTTGGAAAACCAAGTATTTCAATGATCTTTATTTCTGGCCCAAAGAACATCTGTTAGTGTTGGATTTTCATCCTCAGTGCAACAGACATAGGTTTTGAGAGGGTACACAGGTTACTGACGGTGACTCTCAAATGGAATATCACATCCAACAGAAGCATAGGGAAGACAGAAAAGGGAAACAATGTTACACAGTTTCAGTGGCATCAATATATCTATCAATGGTTCAGTACGCACAGCTGTAACATCAGTGCTGTCAGACTACCTTCCCCATGCGTGGTTGGCCATATCTAAGAGGGCCTGATCTGATAACCACCCATCCCCCACCTTGGGCCCCTCATACTTTGCACCTGTATGGATGTCCAACACCTGGGAAGACTATCCTTCAAAGGAGTCATCTTGTCCTTGAGCTGCATCTGAATTAAGGATCTCAACAAGTCCAAAATGCAACTGGGAATTGTGTAGAATGACTTTCAGAAAAGAGGGTGCTAACAGATAAAATCCCTAATAAAGGGGACTGATGTATGTGGGGACCATTCAATCACAGTTTCTATAGAAACTTTTGTAGACCTTTGGTTGGGAAGAAAAGCCCTACATCTAGGGCATAGCTTTTTTTCTTTTTTTAATTTTTAAACAAGAATCTCAAATAAATAGGACATAATTATTATAATATATAATATTTTGCCATCAGGACACTAAGCTATGTAAAGATCATTGCTGTTTAGTCAAATCATGTCTATAGATATGACAAAGGAACTCTAGGTACAATCTGGCTTTCCCCATAGGAAAGGTATAATCATGTGTTTCCCTCATGATGAGCCCTGGGAATCTATTTCATCCTTTATCATTTAAAAACATATGGCTAACATATCAACAGTTTTGTCTGTTTTCTAGTAGTGGGCTCAGGTGGTTTGGGTTGGGGCAGGGACCAGAGGGGGGAACGCAGAAGTGTTGTATACAGAGCATAAAGGAGGTAAGCAAGGCCCCCAAATAATTTCAAAGTTTCACGTCTCATAAATAAGACATCAAGTTACCACAAAAGAAAAAAAAAGAATTGTGCCTCAACATATCACTCAGGAAACCTGCTTTCCTGCTTCTTAAAAGGAGTATAGTCATTTTGTGCTAACAATTGGATCTGAGAAACAGTTTGGCACAGTTCAAACAATCATTCCTTCGCTCTTGGTCGGACTAGACAAAATGTTCTCTCTGATTATCAGAAAGGGGGCTATAAAGATCTTGTCTTAGGCCATGCCCCAGTCCATGTAAGCAAGCAAAAGGATGAAATGTGTAGAGATTTCAGAACAAGCGAGGCAAATAATCACATGGTGCGAAAGGCTGGTAAGACACTGGTGAATAGGGGAAACAAAAAGACTTTCCTGCTGCAGTTCTGGAGACAAATTCATGGAGTCATGCCAGGGAAGGAAGGAATGTTTTCATAGTTTGACCCACCATATTCTGGTACTGAGCCGTCTCCCCGCTTCAGAGACAGGCGCACTCTGCGGCCACCGTTCTTAATCAGTTCTATAGCCCGAGAATGCTTCATGTTTTTGGTGCTTTCACCATTGATCTCCAAAATTTCATCACCGATCTGCTCAAAACAAGAAAGAACAAAGTGAGAACATCACAAAAGGGTTTCACCAGCTATTGAAGTGGTTTATTATTTAAAATTCTTTCATTTATTGATTTCCTAAATATTTATTGAGTATATGCTAGAAAAATCTATGGCTTAGAATGCAGCAGTGAAAAAATTCCTGCCCTGATGGAGATGACATTCTAATGGGGGAAATACAATTAACAAGAACATTAGAAAATTACATCTACGTTAGATAGTATTAAGTGCTAAGGAAAAAGCTAATAAAACAGTAAGGGGAATATTAACTGTTGAAGACAGGAGGATGAGGTAAGCAGCTTCTAGATGGCCCCCAATGATCCCCACCTCCTTGTATTCACTTCCTATGTAAGTTTCTTCCCTTGGAATGTGGTTTGAAATTGGAGACTTGCTTCTAACAAACAGAATACAGCAAATATGATGAGAGGTCAGTTCAAAGATAAAGTTATGAAATTATTCTGGCCTCTGTCTTCTTGCCCTCTTTTGTCCTCTCACTTGTCCACTCTGATGCATGCTACCCTATGGAGTCCAAGCTGAGGACATACGAGAGGCCCAGGTCGGCACCATGAGAGGTGATGCATTCTGCCAAGGACCCTGTGAGTGAGCTTGGAAGCAAGTCCTTCCCCCGCTGAGTCTTCAGATGAGATGGCAATCTGGCTGATATATTGACTGTAGCATTTACTATGTGTTAGCCTCTATTCCAGGCACTGGAGATAGAGGAGTAAACAAAACAGGTCAGATCCTTGCTGTCATGGAACTTATATTCTAGAAGGTAGAAGAGAAGCCCTGGCTTTGGACTTTAAAGTCTTGAATTTGAGCCTATTGTTTGTTAGCTAAGTGACCTTGCCCAAGTCCTTTTAATTTCTCAGAGTTCACTTCCTGTCCTATAGAAGGAGATGATAATACCCCATGCTCACCAAGCTGAGGATCTGAAATCAGATGATACATGTAAACGTGTCTTGTGATCTATATAGCATTATACAAAATATCATGATAATAGTATTCCATTTAATCAGAAACTCTTTTAAGTGAGTAAAAACATGAAAAAGCATATCCCATGTGTTTAAAGTTTAAACAAAAGAAATATACATCAGTATACAGGCCCAGCACAAATAACACCTTTTTTATTACAGAATCATAAGTGTGTAATTCTGTAACATAACAATATCACACTGAAGCACATCATATGACATTTTAGGTGAAATGTTCAAATTAAAACTATAAATCATTACACCCATATTATTACCAACCACACTGACACAGGCGTTACTTCTGCTGGACCCTGTATATTGACTTCTACAGGCACAAATTGTGCATGTATGTGCATGAAGAAACTAATATACAGTTTGATACAGGAAGCTGTATTTTTATTATGTAACACTTTTCACTCTTTAATTTTTTAAAACCACCTACGTGGTCTACTTCTCCAATGGAAAAGAATACTCATGAAAAAATTCAATCTGAAGAAACTTAAAATTCAAGATTGTGTCTTAAGTACGAGTATTAAGCTCCCTACCCTTGGTCACTTTTTCCCTCTTTCTGCCCAAGCCCAGTTTCATTCACTTATTTCTTTTCCTGGCCTGACTCCTGATTTTTTAAAAATTTGCTGCCAGTTGCTTCCTATGTGTGTGTCTCAATCTATGCAACCTATCTATACCAAGCAGATGATTTTTCTTTTTCTAGTTATCTAATCTCCACCAAGGAGAGCAACACATTCATATGTAATAACAGATATTAGATATCTAAACAGAGCAGCATCGATTTTTGTATGTAAATTTTGTAGCTTTGACTACTGTAGAGTGACCCTGAATATTCATGCCGTGGAGTGACTGTCCCTTTGCTCAGGCAGAATCAAATGCTGCTGAGGCTAGGGTAAGCTGGCTGGTGACTAGCTAGCGCGACCAGATGGAGCTCACTACCCCAAACCTACAGAACTACAAAGCTTTCCTGGTCTCTAAGCATCCTGGTACACCCAGGAATTCCTGTGAAGTGATAGGTCTGCCTCATGAGATTAAGTATAACAAGTATGAAATGATGTTCAGAAAATATCTCCTTTAGTAATTTTATAAGTAATGTTAATCCTTCTTCCAACCCCAAAGAGTTGAAAGGGTTCACCTAACTTTGGCAGCTACATCTAACTATGCTTCAGGGAGAGATTTACACTAAGGTGGGAGTCATGCATTTTTGACTGCCCTGAAAGCTGTAAAAAACGTAATTCTCATGAAGAAGTTTCTAGCCATACAATGTCAAAAAGTCACTATAGATGATGTATTTACATCGACTCCAAACTCCTCTTTTGACTTACCCTCATCTTTCCACACCTTTCTGCAGGACCATCCTCTGCTAAGCGCAGAACATAGAGGTCCATGTTGTATTCTCGGCCCCCTCGAAGACTAAAGCCAAATCCCTTGGCTCCTCTTTCCAGTTCCACAGTGTAAAACTCCTGCTCCTATTTCAAAAAATTAAATGTAATCATTCTGGGAGAACTTGCATCTACACATATTTCTCTCCATCTCTTCCCAAACATTCTCTATTATGATGATTTGACCCAAAGGCACAATCACTATCCCCCTCTTGGTGATCCTCACTTATTTATTAATATCCATCAATCTTAGAAGTTTGGAGATCCAGAGTTTGAAAACATTCAAGAGTGTGCCTGTAGACTGGGTGCCAACATGCATATATTAAAATTTAAGTCAGTGAGGCTGCAGTTCTCCATTTACTGCAGGAAAGTTCATTACATGACACCCTGCAAATTGTGGGATGTTCAGCCTCCCTGCCCAATGACTGAAAAACACCAGCAGTACTCATCATTAAGAGACAAAAGGCTAGGAAGGCCAGTAAAAAAGGAACCTGCTTAACTTTGCATCTACAATGTTTCCCAAATTGGCTTCACCTGCTATTTATTATTCATACACCCTCCATCACCACTGTAAGGGACAGTTGTTTTCTCTATGGGTCCCACCTGAAATTCACAGGTGTGAGACACACCTGAAGAAAAAGACATCTTAGCATAAATGCAACTAGGAATAATACCATGAGCAGATATCAGCTGTTTTGCTCTTCCACTGGTCACCAATTACAGCATTTTACTTTGTTTTTTCCCCTAGAAAAGGATATCTAGAAATATTTTTCAAAGGTAGTAAAATAAAAGGTCATTTCCTAGACAATCAAATGTGAGTCCATATTTAGTGCATTGACTCACAAAAGGTTATTTATTTTCACTGAGGTACCTTGTAAAAGATATCTCATAAAAATAGCTTCAGAAAGCTGGAAGGAAACGTACAAAGCAAACAGAGAAAAAAGAGAAACGGCCCTCACCTGTGTTGCCTGGGGTGCTTTGAACTCAAACTGAGATTCTGGCTTTGGTTTGGTGGTATTCCTGCCAAAGTGAAAGAAGTATATAAAAGCAACCCATGGGGAAACTGAGAAAGAACGAAGGATGAGTGTCATCATGCCAGGAGTTACTTTTTCCCCCTTGAAACTAACAAAAGAAACTGCAGCCATGCCTGACCTGGTCTCCTGGGCCCCTGGCTGAGAAGGGGTGTGTGTGGTGGTGATGGTGGCAATCTTCTCTGCATTGGTTAGCAAAGTGGCGTTCGAGGACTCTGTAGGATGAGAGGGAGCACAATGAAACGCAGGCCCCAGAGAAGACACTGTCACACTAGCACACATCCACAAGCCCCATGTCTGAATTACAAATTGGGCTTCTCTGTCACCATTTCAAGCAGTTCTGAGTTGAATTTGTAAATAATTAAGACTTTAAAGTACCATTTTAAGATATTCTATGATGTGAGCCATGTAAATCCCACTCCTCTTCTTCCAATCAGACATCCCAACAAAGGAAACAAGTTTGCTCAAGAAAATGCTCCCCTAAAACTGCCGCCAAGTCAGGCGTCTCTCATTCTTCCCCACACCACTCACACGTGGCAGTCCCATCGAAACACTGAACTCACTAAAATTACTTCCTAGAATTTCACAGGCTGATAATAAATATCTTTCCAAACATTTCCTGTAATTTATTAGCAATATTTAATGAATCTTTAATTTCCTCATGTGAATATGAAATTTAGAAATGTGCTGGTATCTTGTTAAAAACACACCGTCTACTTTCTTCCCCATTGCTTTTAATGAAGTACAACTGAAAATGTGGAGTTCTTGACAGCTCTTGTCTAGTATCACTCATGAGAAATTAATTTTAAAATCTGCATTTGTTAGAGCTAGAGTTTGTAAATATAAGTTGTATAAATTATGAAGCCACCCTAACGTAGTAGATATGATTATATTCCTATGTAAACTGACTTTCTTCTCCACTAATCACATTCATATGCAACTTCATTAATCTCTAGAAATGTGGAGACCCAGATGTTGGAAACATTCATGTGCATGTCTATACACTGCACACCAACGCACACATTAAAATGTAATCATTCATCTAGTAATAATTATGTATTCTTTTAAGAATCATTTCCCATTATGATCAAGGCAGATAGTAAGCAACTATGAGCAAGTTGCATTTATTTTTAGGTGGACTGTTAGAACATGGCATAAGTTTTCTATTCAAGAAAATGCTAAATATGGTGGTTAGATTCTAAGATTAGCCCATAAATGCCTGTTTAATTCACAGTGTGTCAGGAAGTCTACAAGTTTCTAGAAGTCCTATGGTTTATAGGAGGCACTCTAATGTTTACCAAATACATATATCTGCCCATGACGTATAACAAAGTTTCTATGGGGAAAGTGTTAAGTATCCCCACCTGGGATGCCTGGACGACATTTCTTTTCACTGCAGCCCTGTGTGAAAAGACGTCCCTCAAACCCCAATCACTTGTGGTCTATCTTCCATTATGTGTTTATTTTTATTACACACAGTTGGTAAAAGCATGGGCTTGAGATTTAAACCCAGGTTCAAATCCTCCTTTCCTCACTTATCAGCTAAGTGACTTATTCTCCTCATCCGATAGAAGGGGGCGACGACATTAGTTCCCTTCCCTTGGAAAGTATGAAATGTTTAGTACAGTACCTGCCACAGAGTAAGCATTCAATACTTATTTCCTGAAGGGCTGGCCCTTGCCACTGCTTCTACTTTTTATCTACTACTGTGGAACTTGTATAAATTATTTAAATTCTCTGCAAAATGAGAAAGTTGGAATATGATTTAACAGTTTGTTTTCCAGCCATAAAGCCCATGATTATTACAGCTAAGGTGCAAGTTAATAAGAAAATGTAATTAGATCAAGTGAACTGAAATGTGTATCTTGCTCCTGCATTAGGACAATGTTTCTCACAACCTGTTTCACCAAATGTTTCTGCAGATTCTGAAGAAAAAGGAACCTGTGTTCAATTAAGGGTGATAGATCATAGGTGAACAGAGACAAATGTCCCTGCAGGTCTGTGTTTTCTTTCCCGAGGACTTCTCCAAGCCTTTAATTGTGTCACTATGCCTTGCGACCCTCTGAGTTGGGGAGGTGAGGCTTCTCAAGTTAATTGCAAGGCAGTTTAGCATAACAGTAAGTGGGTCAGATTCTGGAGTCAAGACTATCTGGCTTTGCATCCCAAGCTCTGCAGTTACCAGCTGGGACCTTATAAACTTTCTCTGCCTCAGTCTCCTCTACTGCACATGTGGGAGAACACACGTTATCTTAGAGAATTGGTGCAAAGATTATCTGAAAGAAAAATGTGTGTGATAGTGCCTAGAACATAAAAACTGCCCTCAAAATGCTTAGCATATTTTTATTGGTAGCATGTGTTTATTACTGTTATCATAATACTAAAAGCACATTTTTATGATTGTTGTTAACTGGTACAATCAAGGTGATAAATTTAAGATATTTCATAAAGTATGCCCGCTGTGTGAGTATACAAAGGATTAAGACTGCACAGCCTCTCATTATGATTCACCAGGCATTTCATAAACACTTGTATTGGACCTTTTAAAAAACTTGATATTGCTCACTGTGATTATATTTATGGAGACTCTCTGGGAAATCACAAGGCGGTACATCCAGGGCAGGGCCATGGGGAAATCATAATCAGGATACCAAAAAGGATGTTCTCTTGTAATTACAATGATTATAACTACTGAGTTGAGTAGGGGTTTCCCTTCAGATTGCTTGTGTGTTTTGGAAGTCAGAGTTCTCCAGGCAGATCAGATCTCATTCTCAAACAATTTTTCTATTTCTGCTGCTTTCATGATTGCTGAGATGTAAAAGATAACCACTCAATAGGCATTTTAACAGAACTATTTTATTCATTTTCCATCTGTAATTCATTTGTTATTTTTCACAAATTTGTATGCAAATCTGTTTTGGTTGAAGCTAAACTTTAAGCATTTAAAAAATTAACATTTAATATGCAGCCCTGGCCGGTGTGGTTCAGTTGTTGGGTGTCTTCCCACGAACCAAAAGATGCCTGGTTCAATTCCCCGTCAGGGCATGTGCCTAGGTTGCAGGTTCAGTCCCTGGTTGGGGCACGTGCAAGAGGCAACTGATCAATGTTTTTCTCTCACGTCAATGATTTTCTCCCTCCTTCTCCCTCCCTTACCCTCCTTCTAGAATCTATAAAAGAATAAAACATTAATATGCAAAGTCCTACTTGAGCTTCTTGAATTTTCTTGTTGTTTCTCTTAATCTATGAACCACCATTTCCTAATAATTTACACTATGCCAAGAACTGTGCCAGCTGCTGTATCACATGCATTATTTCATTATTCATTTTAATTCTTACGAGTCAATGAAATAAGTGTAATTAGTACCCCCATTTTATAGATAGAGACATTGAGGCTTAGAAAAAGCAGGTAATATGTCCAAGGTCCGGTAACTTTTAAGTTTTCATTTAGAATGAACCAAGACTTCAAGCTGAAATTCCCCCCAGTGTTTTAAAATAGAGAAATGAAGCCCACTATCATAAACTCATAGCTCTATTCCAAAGTACAATTTACTGCCTATAATAGAAAAAAATATAAAAGAAGAGCCTAATAGAAGAGTAGGCTCTAGCAGCAGTACTTTGAAGGGGTGTCAATGTATTTGACTTTTAAAACTCCAAGGCAGATGGCCAGATTGGCTGTTTTTATGATAAACTGCAGAAAGTACCCTACATCCTTTATTAAACAGTGTTTATACCTACGTTAGCTCCCTCAGAGGAATGAAAATGGGTATTTACTATACTTTGCATAGCAATTGTGCACCAAGAAAAGCATGTGTGAGCTCTCCAGGTGCTGTCACAGTGCTGTGCTAAATCAGGGAACTGACTTCTGACAGCAGCGTCCATCTGGGGTTTCAGCATATCTCCACGACAAGAGATTACAGTTCTAACCTTGTTTCCACGGTAATATCCTTAGCCTCCCATACAGAATCCACATTACAAAGCCAAGCAAATCAACAAAGGATACAATCATTCCTTTCATAAATATTGTGATACACAAGCACATGTGTAATAAACATCTGAAGTAAGCCTTTGGGAGACTTTTTAAATGTGTGTGGTTGGAACCCTGTTCTTTTTGCCCGAGTCTATGCTAGCATCATGTCCACAGAGCATTCTGTTAAGATAAAGTTACACTGTTCTGTGCCTTTACCAAGGAAATACCAATGCCTGTGTTGCCAAGCCCTACCTCTTATTTAAGCAAATACTTTGAATCAGAGTGATAAGCAGTACAAATTTATGACCATAATTTAAGTAATATATTTTTAAGCTCATGAGTATTCTCATTATCTTGAACTTGACTCAGTCTGATGGCCCCGTGTTAGCCTGGCTCACTCAGGGTCTACTCTATCTGATTAAAGTCTCATTTCCATGCAGACTTCAGAGAGCATCTCTCTACAACTAAAGTGGTAGGAAGCATGTGTGGTCTGATTTGTCAGGTTTCAAGTTCCAGTTCAGTACAGTCAGCTATTCTCTAGGCCTTTCTGTGATGCCATTATGTACTTCCTATCCCGCACCCTTATCTCAAAGGAGAAAAGGGTCTGCCCCACTCCACCTCCACCCTGATCTCAGATATAGTAACAGCAGAGATGGTGAGGCCTCCCGTGGTCTAGGCCTGTCCAATATCTGAATGTCACAGAGCTTTTGCTGGAGGGGGCTGGCAGAGAGAGAGGGAGAGCAGGAGAGAGCAAGATGGAAGACAAAGAAGTGAGGAAAATATAGACCCAGATAAGTGAAGGTGGAGAAAAAAATGAGGTGAAAGATGACAAGAAAAAAGAATTAGGCAGCATGAGTAAGATAAAGAAGTGGATTTGGAGTGGGTTCCAAGCACTGGGAAACCAAGAGTGCATCCTCCTGAAATGCCTCCTAGGATTTCTGAGAACTGTTCCCTGGACAAGATGGATTTCTAAGAGCTTTAGAAATCATTCTGATTGAGAACTTCAGTCTCCTCATAAGGATCACAAAACAAACTGTCTTTGGGCTACCTGATGAATTAAACATTAGAGTGAAAGATCTGAAGGAGATCAGAGAGCACTTCCCTTTCCCGTACACTCCATCATGTCTAAACCACTTTCACAGAGAGGAAGTGGAACCACCATGCATTTCCCTTCATCAAAATGCAAAACCCTCCTGGGTGGCTCCAGCCTCTGCACAGAAATCTAACTCCCCTGCCTCAATGCTAATTTCCAAGAAAGCAATTTTGGCCCCAGTTACAAGATGAGTATCACAAGCCCACCTCTGCCAGACTTGACTGACTTCTGGCCTCCAAAACTTACACAGTAACTGATGGAGAGCTTTATTACCATGGCAACGAATTCCTGCAGTGTCTTGTATGAAATCGTGAAATTTCATCTTTAGCAGTGCACGAGTCCTTAACTATATTGTATCAACTCCAATGTTTACTTCTTCTAAACAAGACTATAGATATTTCTATCTGAAGTTTACATTTTTGAAATATTCAAGTTTAAAAAATATCTTTTCATTGATAACTATTATTGGATAGTTCACCTTGCATTATATTTTTTGTTGTTCAGGTTTTCCAAAAATATTTTCCATTGCACTTTTTAAAAATTAAGTCAACACTTAGTACGTGCACAGTAGTATAAGTTGCTTCTGCATATTTCTGTCTTTCCTGATTTCAAACTTTTTGCTAAGCCCTTTCCTCAAGGAAGTGCTTTCTTTCTTTTGGACACTGTCATTTCTACATTAAGGCTGACCAATATAGATTCAGCAAGTCAATTCCTGTGTTCAGTTCTTTTGGACTAGTTTTTTGAAATCTCTCCATGTGTCTAAATTTATATACTACATTTGTCTCTCTCAACCATTTCTTATTTAATTTTTCTGGTTTTCTTCATCCTTTCCATAAGGAACTTACGCTCTATCATTTTGTGATCACTTTCCTACATTACAGCAGCTTTCCAGGGTGGTGAACTGGTGGAACGGACTCCAGACCAGATGGTCCATTACTAACCATGCATTTGAGGCAGTCTGGAGGAGACCATCATTCAAGAAGCTAGTTTTTCCTCAATGTTTGG